>RJWJ010001153.1:37397-147676 GCA_004363605.1 Indri indri
TTTTTTTTTTTTTCTTTTTTTTTTTTTTTTTTTTTTTTTTTTTTTTTTTTTTTTGAGACAGAGTCTTGCTCTGTTGCCCGGGCTAGAGTGCCGTGGCGTCAGCCTAGCTCACAGCAACCTCAAACTCCTGGGCTCAAGCGATCCTCCTGCCTCAGCCTCCTGAGTAGCTGGGACTACGGGCATGCGCCACCATGCCCGGCTATTTTTTCTGTATATATATATTTTTTTAGTTGTCCAGATAATTTCTTTCTATTTTTAGTAGAGACGGGGTCTCGCTCTTGCTCAGGCTGGTCTTGAACTCCGGACCTTGAGCGATCCACCCGCCTCGGCCTCCCAGAGTGCTAGGATTATAGGAGTGAGCCACCGCGCCCGGCCCCTATATGTGTCTTTCGTATAGTTGAGATAATTTACTGTATCCAATTTTGGCGGGAAGTTACGTAATTTTAATATTATAAAGTAATACCTGTTCACTGTTCAAAGTTGAGAAAATATCAGAGATTATTAAAAGAGGAGAATAAAACTTACCTATAACCTTATTACCCAGAGATAACTACAGATTTTACTTGATAAGACATTGTAGAATTTTGTACTTTACTTCCTCCTCCCCCAAAAATATTTAGGTCAAGGCAAGTAAAAATGTTATTAAAAATTTACTGTAAATGATTTTTAAAGGCAGCCTAATTTATTTTGTGCATGTACTATTATTTACTTAATACAAATGCCCAATAATAGTGAAATAATAACCTTCTATTTGCTTAGCACTGTGATAAACATCTTTGCATTTAAATCTGTATTCTAGATTATTTCTTTAAAATAAATTTCCAAAAGTGGAATTAATTGGGCCAAAATGTACTGATTTTTCTTTTTTAAAATAAATGTAGCTAAACTGCTTTCTAGAAATGTTCTACCAGTTTTTACTTAATGTAGTTTGACTCTGAGGCATTCACAATTTTTATCTATAGTTTTTTCAGAGGAAAAAACTTGGTAAAATAACACATTTTGGTAAAGACGGGGCACAGTATTTTTTGGATAAATTTCTAATATGTATTTTATTCTTAACATTTATAATTGCAAAGAAAAAACTCAGCAATTTGTCTCAAACATTTCATGCATAGGATCAAATAGGTTATCCTGAAGAATCAGAAAATGACACTGCTAATTTTCTAATGTGGTAGACTATTAAACTACGAGACAAAAACTAACATCTTTAATTCTGGACATACTATTGCAGACTTTCAATTCAGTTTTAATTTATCCCACCCCAGCTTCCCACAGTGCTAGGATTACAGGCGTGAGCCACCACATCTGGCCTCAGTTCTTTTTTGGCAAGATGCCTAGTCGATGTATTTACTTAAATCTGGTGGATGTCTTCTGTGATGTTAGAATTGATCAGTCAGTTCAGGTATTGTCAGCCTAATTCATCCATTATAAAATTCCCTATCAGCTTTTCTCTAATGATTTTTAGCATCTATTGTGAATTGTTGCCTCGCTGCAATATATCATTAGGTGTTATAAAAGGTGATATTCTTTCTCAGGCCTTCTGAATTTATTGACTGAGATTCTTCAGTAAAGACCTTTTCCTCATCTACTACTTCATTATCCTAAAAGCATTTATACAGAAAAGGCCAGAATAAAAATGCTTGATATTGTTTTTTCCTCTTTGCCTGTAAATTTCTGGAATAATTAATTGGTACCCTAGCAACCTCAAAAGATGACTAGAGTTTTGGGGGTTTTTTTAATATTATGAACTCATGTATTTTAGCCTTCTGTTCTTTTTGGATGTCCAAATTGTCCTATCTTTGACCAGTGGAAACCAACCCCTTCATGTTGGCTTCTTTGCCCTTGGCACAACCCCAGTAGTCTTTGATAATTTCCTTGTTTTCTGGAACAAGGTATATGAAGCTTATTTTGTACATTTCCTTCCCCAAATTTAGAATCAGGTATGGAATTCTAATTCTTTTCCATGGGAAATATTTAGAGATCATAATCTGGCTGGTATTTATGTTTATTCCTTTGGGGTTGTCACAGTTTATAGGCCTTTTGGTAGATAGAACTAAGAAAACTATATTTTATAGAAAGACAAATAATTCATGTGTTTTAGATGCTGTTTCTAATTCAGATGGAAGATTACAGAGTTTTTATTTCATTTATATTTTTTTCTCAACACTGAAAATATTGGTTCTAACAGTAAGATTATTGAATTGCAAAATTAAGGGGAGGATCTATTTTGTTACTTAAGAAGACTGAGTTACAAATTCAAACACCTGAGGGAGCCAGGCAACCAAATGAATAAATCGAGCCTGTTATGAGAACCGTCAGGGAATGGTGGGGGCTGCTAAACTGGGCAACATACACCCACCCATTGGAGGCATGTGTGACTTGGTTCTAGCTGATTTTTGCCAAAAGGAAATGCAGGCACAGTATTGCTTGGTTTTTCCATTTTAAAAAAGAAGATATAAATCCAAATATTTATGTGAAATTATTTAGCTTTTAAATATTGACAACTCATTCAAATTTGTAAGAAGTTTGTTTGGGCCAAACGAATAATTTCTTCCATAGGTTATTAGTTTGCGACCTCTTGTAAGAAAGATCTAAGGATTTTATCTACCTTCTCTTTTGAGCCTTTAAAAAAGTTAAAATAGCTCTATTGGTTATTTAACTTTGTTTTTTGTTTCTTTTTGCACATTCAAAATAGGAACTGACGACATCTCAGAAGAATGGTGGGAATCTTCTTCAAATGATGTATGAGAAACCTGAACGGTGGTCTTTTACCTTCCAGTCTTATGCCTGTCTCAGTCGAATACGAGCTCAGCTTGCCTGTCTTGATGGCAAGCTCAAAGATGCAGAGAAACCTGTATTATTTTTTGAACGATCTGTGTATAGTGACAGGTCTGTATAAATGGCTTGTACTTGGCTGTTTGAAGTCTTGGCTTAGAACTGGATTTTTTTCCCCCTGTTTCCTGGGAATCAAAGTAATATGAGAGGCTGAGTTGGAGATTTGAGACGGAAAATGACATTTAAATCCCTCAGCAGTCTGGTGTTTATGACACTGGGAAATTCTAGCGTTTATAATCTCTAGCTTTAAAATTAGCAATAATAAACTCATTGTGTATTAACATAAATAACATACTTTTGACAAAATTATATGTTTCAAAACAAAGTAATGAGAAGAGTAGTATTGTTTTACATTTTCGTGAATCTCTTTAATGTCTCACTTAATAGAAGACAGCTCGATTTTTATTTATGCTTTTATATTTAATCATGGTGATGCTCTTTTGTTTAAAGTATAGTAGTATATGAAGTAATCTAGCTTCTCACAGAAGCTCTCCAAGGATCTTGAGGACTTCAAAGGGACCTCACATCACATTTTTTTTTTTCAGATCACAACCTTTTTTCATAAACTTCATTCATAATGTATTACCCATAATTTCCAATTTTGTTTTTAAAGCACAGTACAATCATACAGGCCCTAACAAAGGAAGATGTATGCAGAATCCTTCTAGATTTTTTTTTTAAGACAAGGTCCCAATATGCTGCCCAGGCTGGATTCACAGGCTTGATCATAGTGCACTACAGCCCCAAACTCCTAGCCCCAGGCTATCCTCCCGAGCAGCTGGGTCCACAGGCACACACCACCATGCCTGGCTATATATACATATTTTTTTGAGACAAGGTCTCACTCTGTTGCCCGGACTAGAGTGTAGTGGCCTCATCACAGCTCATCGCAACCCCAAACTCCTGGGCTCAAGCGATCCTCCTGTCTCAGCCTCCCAACAGCCAGGACCACAAGCATGCACCACCACACCCAGCCAATCTTTCCACTTCCTATAAAGATGGGATCTCGCTATTGTCCAGGCTGCGGCTAGATTTTTATAATCTTTACCCCAATCTATAGTTATCTCCATACCTGATTGAATAGTTACATTTTCTTATACTGGCCTTTTTTCATTCACTTTAGCATTTTAGACAGCTGTTACTTTTTAGCCCCGATTTCACTGGCTAACACAATATATAATTGAATAATGTATTACCCATAATAGTAATAATCAGAAATACAGTACCTCACACCACATTTTGAGAACCATTGGCCAAGAATGTATTTCCTATAGATAGAGAGACTTTTTGTTTTTTTCCTGCTTTTTCAGTGGCACTATCTGCCACTGGATTTAGGAGAATGTTTCCTGTCCATTTAATAGACCTGTTTTTTCTTTTCTATTTCTTTGTGGGTTTTTTTTGGAAATGATATATGTGCTGATGAAGACTCTTTTTCAGGTATATTTTTGCATCTAATTTGTATGAATCTGACTGCATGAATGAAACAGAGTGGACTGTTTATCAAGACTGGCATGATTGGATGAATAACCAGTTTGGCCAACGCCTTGAATTGGATGGAATCATTTATCTTCGAGCCACTCCAGAGGTAAGACCTAACAAAATTTTGTTTGCTTCACTGAAAATTTAAAGTAGTATTTAGAAATCTTTGCAGTGGTATGTAATGAAGGCAATTTAGTTTAACTCCAACCCTTCCACTCTCCCACTCCCTACCTCCAAATTGGAAAGTCACAACTGTGTAGCTAGGAGGATTCCATTTTTTCAGCAAACTGGAAGCCCAGACTTGGCAAGTCTTGTATGTCTTAGGCTCTTCTCTGTCCTTCCTTTTACTTTTCTTCATTATTTTACTTTTCTTCATTATTTCTTCCTAATTTTTGCAGGCTCTCTCATCCATCACAGAATAAGGAACTTGCTCAAGCAGCACCTAGAAAATAGGTTTCATGAGGTGGGACTTGGGGTATTTTAATTACTGTTGAATTTTTAGTGACTAAAATGGGGCCTGAGTACGAAATAGGAGCTCAGTAAATATTTACTGAGTAAATGGCAAAGTTGATGGAGTCCATTTTAAAAAATCTTTTATGGTTGTTTGTGGCTTAGAATAAGTGGATAGTGGCAGCTACTAGGAAAAAATTGAGAGGACCCTTGCTATCTTCAGTTGAGGGGCGTGCTCTTAAAAATAGGCCTTTTGTGATAGGTTATAACATGATTATTCTTTTACAGATGGTATTAAGTAGTGAATACAGGAACATCAAGTGGATGCCTTTCATAAAACTAACCTAGATAATAAGATCTTACATTTAATAAGAGGCTTTCTGGTTTTGGTGCTTGCGTTCCCATTGTTTCTGCTTTTTTATTCCTGTTTCTTCCTTAATACATTGACTGCCATATGAGTTGTATTTAACTCAGGCTAGATTTGAGCCTGGGGCCTCATGAAGCAAAACCCTGCAGTTCTTGAAAATCTTACTTGTTGATATTCTTATTGTTACAGTTAATATTGAAAATTTAATTCTAAAAATGTGGATTGCATTGCATATAACTCACGCACAGAAAACAATAAAAAATAACAAATTAGGATCATTTTATTTTAATAAAACACTGTGGCCCCAGGGAAACATTTTTTTTTCTAGCGTGGCAGTCAGTGTGTTAATTAAGTCACAAGGTAGGCTCTGATGAATGTAAATGTCAAACTTCTAGCCTGAAATTAGTTAGAATACTGTGTTGCTATTGAAGCTGAATTTTCAAAAAAAAGTAGGTTTCTGATTCCAGTGGATGATTTTGTTCTTCAAATAATTAAGCCAGAATTTAGCAATTATAATGTTGAAATGCACTTTTATTTTTGAAAAAGGTTTTTTGTTTTTAATTACAAAAATGGCAAATACAAATGTAAAAAAGAACATAAATAGTACTAACAATTTCATTTTGCTTGGAACATTCATAGTCAATAACTTAAAATCTTACACAAAACTTTATTTTGTCAGTATAGTTGCTGATATCTTTTGGTTAGAGGATTGTTTAATTATTGAAAAAAGAATTTATAATAGACTTTGAAGCTGCCATGGACTTGCATGTCACTTAGGTTAGAGGTTCTTATTTCTTGGGATACATGGATGAGTTTCTGAGGATCTATGAATCCCTACAAATTATGCAAAATTTTGTATGTATGTGTATTTTCAGGGGAAGATGATCTAGAGCAGCCCTGTCCAATGTGGCTATTTAAACTTAAGGTTATTAAAATTAAGTAAAATTTTAAAATTCAGATCCTTGGTCACCATACTACCCATATTTCAAGTTCTCAAAAGCCATAGGTGGCTAGTGGCTACCTTATTCAATAATGCAGGTATAAGACAGGTATAAAACATCAAAGTTGTTTTGGCTGTGCTAGTGTAGAGCTTTCATTACATTAAGAACCACTGCCTTCAATGGTTTTACATTAACTGAACATAGACATTTTATAATCAAGTTTGGTTAACCACAAAGTAGAATTACATTGATAGATTGGCATATCTTTTAGCTGTCCTCTCTAAAAATTTTAAGTAGATTTTTTTCTCATTTTTATCAAACTTCATGTATTTCATGTGTGGACACCAAAAACTTATAGGCTCATTTTTGACAGTACTGCTTGATTCAGAGGCACCAAATGGCTGAAAAGCACATATAGGGAAAAATGAACTATTTCAACTTTCTAGGAGGAGTAAGTAGAGATTTGGGCTAGCGTAACTATAGAGACACACTAGAAAAGAAAATTTTGATGGCAGCAAACAAGAATAATTGTTCCCTGACTTCTTTTTTTTTCCTTTTCTTATTGCTCGCTTTTAGAAATGCTTAAATAGAATACATTTACGGGGAAGAAGTGAAGAGCAAGGCATTCCTCTTGAATATTTAGAGAAGCTTCACTATAAGCATGAAAGCTGGCTCCTGCATAGAACACTGAAGTAAGACTTCCACATTCTTATTTACCATTCAATTTAAACACCTTTATCAAATTTTAATCTAAAGTTGGGAAGCTGTGAGTAGAAACATGCAAAATATGTCTTATTTCCAATCATTTTATTTATTGGTATTTTCCGGAATTAGGTGTGGGTAAGTGATTAAAAAGTAGGAAATATATCTGTGTACGTTATTTAGGTACTCTGTTTCAGAAAGAATTTTAAGAAAATGGATTTCACATTTGTTTCTTAGGTCATGACTTGGGAGATGGTACAGCTTAGTTGTTGAGAACACAGATTTTGTCATTAGTCAGATCTTGGCTCAAGTCCAGTCTCACTTACTAGTGTGTGACCTTGGACAGCCTCTGAGCCTCAGAATGATGTTTCTGAGCTTCAGTTTTCTCATCCTTAAAATGCAAGTAGCAGTTATTCTTAATTCATTGTATGTTTCATGGTTTTTTTTTGTTTTGTTTTGTTTTTTTGAGACAGAGTCTCACTCTTTTTGCCCAGGCCAGAGTGAGTGCAGTGGCGTCAGCCTAGCTCACAGCAACCTCAAACTCCTGGGCTCAGGCGATCCTTCTGCCTCAGCCTCCCGAGTAGCTGGGACTACAGGCATGCGCCACCATGCCCAGCTAATTTTTTCTATGTATTTTTAGTTGTCCGATTAATTTCTTTGTATTTTTAGTAGAGACAGGGTCTCGCTCTTTCTCAGGCTGGTTTCGAACTCCTGAGCTCAAACAGTCCGCCCGCCTCGGCCTCCCAGAGTGCTAGGATTACAGGCGTGAGCCACCGCGCCCGGCCTGTTTCATGGTTTTTGAGGAGAATCATATGTTACAATGCCTAGCTATATATATTTTATACCTGAGATTTTTAGCTACATATAGAAAATCTAGATGAGACAGAAGGGGCTGCCAGATAAAGTACTTGCAGGGTAACTTTACTGTAAAATGATTGACAACATTTTGATTTTCCAGTGATAGAGGAAAGAATTTTTAATGTTTCCCTTTTATTTATTACTTTTCTGACTATTTTATTCATCTCTTGCTTTTTAAACAGAACCAACTTTGATTATTTACAAGAAGTGCCTATCTTAACACTGGATGTTAATGAAGATTTTAAAGACAAACACGAAAGTCTGGTTGAAAAGGTACATTAAGACAAAGACTATACACTAATATTTGTTTTGTCTAAAAAAGTGTACTAACTTGTGAGAAAACGTTTTCCAACAGAAAAGGTTATATAAAGTTACATTAAGAAACAGTTAAGAGCTTTAGAGGACTTTAGACTTCTAGATTCTAATCCTGACTAAATTCTAGCTTTGTGGCCTGAGCTAAAATAAGGATCTTTTTTATCCTTAAGTTCCTTTATCTGTAAGATAGAGATAATTACAATAACAAATGTTCTTTCTCACCCCCTTCTCCTCTGTTTTGTCCCCTTTTCTTCCCCTCTTCCTTATACCACCAATTTTTAGATATTTTAATAATAAACTGCTTGTGAAATTAAATTTATTTTTTCTAATAAGCTCTATATGGAGGATATTTAAAGTTGTAGGATATAGATCTCATCCATTTTTATATCAGCTATAGTCTTGAGATTAAGGGATTTTAGTTTTGAGTTTCATTTGGGACTATGTCAAGGATGAATTTACATTGCCTAATCATTGAGTCATTGTCTTAATCAGAGTTAATTTATCTGCCAGATAATTGGGAGTTAACCATGTTCTGTTAAGTGAATGGATACCCCTATTGGTGAAGGAATATAGCTCAAGAATTTTGAAAATCTCAACATTTTACATAACCACAGTAGCATATACCTGTAGTTGTTTTTCCCATGATATGAAGTAAAGCATATCTGGAAAATTCAAGTGACCTCTTCATACTACTAATGACATTAAAAATATTAGGATAGAATTCACATATGATACTATTAAAATAAATAAAATTAAGTCAGCCATTATAGGATTAATAGACAACCATCAATTTAACTGAATCTATAAAACCACTTTTTAATTTTATCTAACACTACTTTGTTTTGACTAAGAATCATTTCACATTATTATTTATTTTCACTTTTATTAATAATGCTGGCAGTTGACTTTTCTTTTTAAGGTATTTTTACAAGCAGTAATCTTTGTCTTTTCAAGAGAGTTATTGAGTAGTCTAGATATATAGAAAACAAGAATATTCTTACATGGTGGTGGTGTTCAGTTGACTAGGTTCACTTATTACTTGACTTTCCTCACAAATTAACATTGCAGAGTATATGATTCAAATTTGTGCTTCGGAAATATTACAGATCCACTGCATGTTTGACCTTCAAAGATGTTTAAAACTATTGCAATTATTAATGTTATCAGTGTTAAAGCTATACATGTTAGTGGTGTATGGTATTTAAATAAAGAGATTATAAAATTAGTGTTATGACTGCTTTAGAACTATATCAATCTTAGATATAAATTAAATAGCTCCTATAATGACCTCATAGGTCATTCATCTTTTAGTACTGAAGTATTTAACAGTATTTCTTTGGAAAGTAAATGCTATGGCATTGTGATAGAATTACACAGTTGGGGATCTTTACTATACAAAGATGAATATTAGTTATCTCAAATTAATCAAGGAATTATACTAATATTTTTCTCTTTCCCTTAGGTCAAAGAATTTTTGAGTACTTTGTGATCTTGATGAAGACTTCAGGCAACCAAATGGTTCCAGGTTCTTCAGCTTTGTTTATCTTTGTAGTTCTATATTCATACTTGTCTCTTTAGAAAACCCGAGTTTATTAACCTTTTTTTTTTTTTTCTTGAGACAGAGTCTCACTCTGTTGCTTGGGCTAGAGTGCCATGGCATCAGCCTAGCTCATAGCAACCTCAAATTCCTGGGCTCAAGCGATCCTTCTGCCTCAGCCTCCTGTGTAGCTGGGTCTATAGGCATGTGCCACCATGCCCGGCTAATTTTTTCTGTATATTTTTAGTTGTCCAGCTAATTTCTTTCTATTTTTAGTCGAGATGGGGTCTCGCTCTTGCTCAGGCTGGTCTCTAACTCCTGAGCTCAAACAATCCACCTGCCTCGGCCTCCCAGAGTGCTAGGATTATAGGTGTGAGCCACCGCGCCCGGCCTATTAACCATTTTTGTTCAAAAATATATATATATAGCCAGTTTCTTTTTTCTTAATTTTTTTCTTTTCTTTATAAAAACAAAGACATTATCTCTCACAACAGGAAGTGTGGAGATAGATGGTTCCAGAATCAGTATAGTGGCAAACCTGCACTGTAAACAACTCACCTTCCTTCTGTCTTTCCCTTGTTCTCTTCCTCAGTGGGTTGGCTTTTTTCCCTGGTGCTCCTCACCTCACTGGTGACCAGTTTCTTAACTGAAAGCTTTAATGTTACATAGTAAATGGTAGCGTGGCCTATGTAAATTAGTATACCTATTAAAAGTTGAAAAGTAGAACTTAAGGAATCCCTAGAATAAGGTATCTTGAGTTTTATCTTAATGTTTTTGTTCAGGTGCCTCCCTTTGTACCTTAATTTATGTTGAATGATAAGACCAACTTTTGTATTTAATCACTTCATTGATATTCATTAATGTGTCTATTTCACCTTTACAAAGAAGCAGGTTTGGCTTTGTTCCCAGTTTGGTAATGGCATAACCTACCTTATAAGTCATTTAATCTTTCCCCTACCTTTGCTTCTTCATCTATTGTATGGGTGATACCTTTTTCCATTCTTTTCCATGGGATTCTGAAGGATTAAAGAGGAAATCTATCTGTACTTACAAGATAGCTGAAAGTTACTACTTGAGTATATTCACTTTACACGAAGCTTAAAATAGCTGCCTGCTTTCTCCCTTTTCAGACAATTCTTTTTAGAATGAAAACTCATTATTACAGTTAAAAGATTCATTTAAACTGTGATTGTCTTTAAATAATTTCAGCTGGAAGTATAGTTTTTCCAAAATTTCTTCGCATTTTTATAGGTGATGTTAGTAGAATATAGTGAAGGATAAGTTTTTCCGTTTTATTCTCTGTTGTTCCTGCACTGGGAATGACCAGTCTCGCTTTACCTTTATATTTGCTGTGAAGTCAGACACTGAAACCGGGGTGGATTCTCTTCACAGTTTAGTCTGTCTAGTCCCACCTCTTAGTTTCTGCCTCCATTAGCTTTCCCTACTGTCTGCATTAATTAGGTAGCGTGCTATTTTAAAGTTTAAATAAAATTCACACATTTCCACTTTGAGCACATAGCGATCACTCTTTGCTTCATAGTTTGCTTTGCCTTGTAGAGTTTTGCCATAAGTTTATTCCCCCTTTCAGAGAAAGTTACTCATAAAAATGATCTTGCTTTATATGTAATATATCGTGAAAGCATTCTTAGTTTTTGTTGAACTAGGAAATAAAATTAGCAAAGATGGGAGTAAGGTTCCATTAATAAGGCTCACTTAATTACTTAGTTTCTTAGTTAAGGTATGTAGTGTTTTTTTCTGTGTATTTACCCTATTTTACATTTTAGAAAAATTTCGTCTTTTTGAAATGAAAGGAAGAGCCACTTTCACTTTGAAACTATCATTTTTCTTTCTAGAATGTTGTCTTTTGTTTTTGGCTTCTTAGTCAAAGATGATAATTTAGTAGGATAGCCAGTCCACATGCGCTGATCTTTGAAAAGGAGACTTAAATTCAAATCTATAATTATCATAAATATTTAAATTGTCTCATTGTATGTATGGATTTTTTGGTTTGTTTTTGTTTGGTATAAATGAATTTGTTTACTTAATTAAATATTTGTTGATAAATAATTACAGATTTCATGAACTACAGTGAAGCTGCGCTCATTGAAATAATTACATCTTTTCAGAATTAAAATTTATTTTACTTTTGAAGAAAAATTATGAATATAAAAGGTGAAAATGGTCTATATAAATTGTATTGACGCTATTTTAAGTGGAAACCTTTAACTCAGTGATTTTCGGTAAACTTTAAAAGTGTTTAATGACTTTGAAAAGAACCTAATAAAAATTTATTATTCCTTTGTTATGACTGAAAATGAAAGTTGTACCGACATGGTAGGCACAAGAGGACTGAGCCTAGGGGGTCCATCTGTTTCCCATAGCATATCTTCCATTGGAGTTCATGTACTGCTTTTTATAGTTTGCTCTTCTAAGTAAGTAATTAATAGTACAAAACTTATTTTCCTCATCCAGAATTTTCTCTTCTGCTATTCCTGAAACTTAGAGCATTATATACCAAGCCACCTAGAAATTAGGTCTGTCATGTTTTAAAGGGCAGGGAGTTGCAAAGATTTTTTAAAATAGAGATATAAATTTTATTGCTTCCAGAAAATGCTAAGTAAAAAAATTAAAGTGTTTGCAAATTCTGATAAATAATAATCTTCCTCATCTGACAAAGTTATCTTCTTTTACAAAAATTATTTTGAGATAGTTTTAGACTCAAAAAGTTGCAAGAATATTATAGAGTTCCCACGTGCCCATCCCGTAGCTTTCCACAATGATAACACTTAACCATAGTGTATTATCAAAACAGAAATTAACTTTGGTATACTACTATGACTAGGCTACAGACCTAATTTGGACTATACCAGTTTTATCTCTTTGTTAAATTAGTAAACTGAAAAAGATATTTTTGAGAGCTTTTTCAGGCTCAACAAAATTGAGCAGAAAGCACAGTGTTACCTGTGTTCTCCACCCCCACAGCCACCTCTGCTGTCAACATTTTCTATCATAGTTGGTATATTTGTCACTATTGATGAAACTATATCAACATATCACCCAAAGCCCATGTTCTATATTAGGGTTCATTCTTGGTGTTGTATGTTCTGTGGGTTTGGACAAATGTGTGATGACATTATCCACCATTGCTTTGTTGCCCTAAAAATCCTTTGTGTTCTGCCTGTTCATCCTTCCCTTTTCCTATCCCTGCCAACCACTAATCTTTTTACTGTCTTCATAGTTTTGCCTTTTCCAGAATGTCATATAGTTGGAATCATTCAGTATGTAGCCTTTTCAGATTGGCTTCATCTATTTAGTAATACATAATACATTTAAGCATCTTTCATTTCTTTTCAAGGTTTGTTAGCTCATTTCTTTTTAGTGCCGAATATTATTCCGTTGTCTGGATGTACCACAGTTTATCCACCCATCTACTGAAGGATAAGTTGGCTGTTTGGAAGTTTTGGCAATTATATGAATATAGCTTCTATAAACGTCCAAGTGCAGGTTTTTGTGTGGATATAAGTTTTCAACTCCTTTAGATAAACATCAAGGAGTGAAATTGCTGGATTGCATGGTAAGAATATGTTTACTTTTGTAAGAAACTGCCAAAATGTCTTGGAAAGTGGCTGTATCACTTTGCAGTCCCCCCAGGAATGAATGAGAGGACTTGTTGCTCCACATCTTCTTCAGCATTTGGTGTTGCCACTGTTTTACATTTTGGTCTGTAGTGGTATCTTGTTTTCATTACAATTGCCTAATGATATATGACGTTGAACATCTTTTCACATGCTTACTTGCCATCTGTTGATCTTTGGTGAGGTATTTTGCCCATCTATTAATTGGATTCATTTTCTCGTTACTGAGTTTTAAGAGTTCTTTGTATGTTTTGGATAACAGGCCTTTATCAGATGTGTCTTTTGGAAGTATCTTTTCCTCAGTCTGTGGTTTGTCTTCTCAGTCTCTTTTTTTTCTTTTAGATGACCCATATAAGCTGGGATTCTCATTCTCTTGACATTGTCTTTCATATAGTGTAAGTTTTTAGTTTTAATGAGGTCCAGGTTATCAGTTATTTCTTTTATCGGTAGTGCCTTTGGTGTTGTAGCTAAAAGGTCATTGTCATACCCAAGGATCTAGTTATCTTCTAAGAATTTTATAGTTTTGCATTTTACATTTAGGTCTATGATCTATTTTGAGTTAATTTTTGTGAAGGGTGTAAGGTCTGTGTCTAGATTCTTTCTTGTTTTTTTTGCATGTGGATGTCTAGTTGTTGAAGAGACTATCTTTGTTCCAATTGTGTTGCCTTCGCTCCTTTGTTGAAGATCAGTTGACTATATTTATGTGGGTTTGTTTCTGTATTCTCTATTCTGTTCCATTGGTCTACTTGTCTGTTCTTTTACCAGTACCACACTGTCTTGATTACCATAACATTATAGTAAGTCTTGAAGTCAGATAGTGTCAGTCCTCTGACTTTGTTTTTCTCCTGTAGTGTTGAGTTGGCTATTCTGAGTCTTATTTGCCTTTCCATATAAACTTTAGAATCATTTCATCAATATGCACCAGGTAAGTTGCTGGGATTGATTGGAATTGTGTTGAATCTGTAGATCAAGTTGGGAAGAACTGACATCTTGACAATATTGATTCTTCCTATTCATGAACATGAATTCTCTCCACTTATTTAATTCTTTGTTATCTTTCATCAAAGTAGTTTCATCAAATTTTGTAGTTTTCTTAATATAGATCTTGTACATTTATTGTTAGGTCTATACCTAAGTATTTCATTGTTAGGAGTGATAATGTAAATGGTAATGTTTTTAATTTCCAATTTCACCTGGTCATTGCTGGTATATAGGAAAGCAATTGACTTTGGTATGTTAGTTCCAGCAGTTTTTTGTTGATTTTTTTTTCAGATTTTCTACATAGACGATCATATCATTGTGAACAGAGACAGTTTTATTTCTTCCTTTTCAATCTGTATACTTTTATTTCCTTTTCTTGTCATACTACATTAGATAAGGCTACATTAGTATGATATTGAAAAGCAGTGGTGAGAGGTGACATCCTTTGCCTTATTTCTGATCTTAGTGGGAAAGCTTTGAGTTTCTCACCATTAATATAATGCTAGCTGTAGGTCTTTTGTAGATGTTCTTTATCAAGTGGAGGAAGTTTCCCCTCTGTTCCCCTCAGCAAGAGTTTTTATCATGAATGGGTGTTAGATTTTGTCAAATGCTTTTTCAGCATCTATTAGTATGATTGTGGTTTTTCTTCATTAGCCTATTGATGTGATGAATTACATTAATTGATTTTTGAATGTTGAATCAGACTTGCGTACCTAGGATAAATCTAACTTGATCATATTATACAATTCTTTTTGTATATGTTGCATTCAATTTGCTAATATTTTATGGAGGATTTTTGCATTTATGTTCCTGAGAGATATTGCTCTGTAGTTTTCTTATAATGTCTTTGGTTTGGTATTAGGATAATACTGAACTCACAGAATGAGTTAGGAAGTATTCCTTCTGTTTCTATCCTCTGGAAGAGAGTGTACAAAATCGGTATAATTTATTCCTTAAATGTTTAATAGTATTCACCACTGAACCAATCTGGGTCTGGTGTTTTCTGTTTTGGAAGGTTATTAATTATTGGTTCAATTTCTTTAATAGATATAGCCTTACTTAGATTGTCTGTTTCTTTTGTAAATTTTGGCAGATTGTGCATTTTCAAGGAATTGATTCAATTCATTTAGTTTGTCAAATTTGTAGGCATAGAGTTGTCCATAATATTCCTTTGTTATCTTTAATTCCATGGGATCTGTAGTGATATTCTCTCTCTTTTCTGATATTAATAATTTGTGTCTTTTTCTTACTTAGCCTGGCTAAGTCTTAGCAATTTTTATTGACCTTTTCAAAGACCACCTTTTTGTTTTACTAATTTTCTCTGTTGTCTTCCTGTTTTCTTGTTTCATTAATTTGTACTCTAATTTCGATTATTTCTTTTCTTATATTTACTTTGAATTTTTAAAATTTTTTATTTCAAAATATTAATTAAGAGGTTACAGGTGTTTTTGTTACATGGATATCTTGTTTAATGCTTAAGTTGGGGTGTTTGGTGTACCCATCACCAGAATGGTGTTCGTTGTACCCAATAAGTAAGATTTTATCCCACCCTCACTGTCTTTCCCTCCCCCCTTCTTGGTTTCTCATGTCCTTTGTATCATTTTGTGCCCATGTGTACCTATCTTTTAGCTCCCCCTTATTAGTGAGAACATAATGGTGTTTGGTTTTCCATTCCTGAGATCCTTCACTTAGGTTAATGGTCTTCAGTTCACTCCACGTTGCTATAAATGATATTATTTCATTCCTTTTTATGGCTGAGTTTACTTTGAATTTAATTTGTGCTTTTCTGTTTCCTATGGTGAAAACTTAGATTATTGATCTTAGATCTTATTTTCTAATATCTGTGGTCAATGTTATAAATTTCCCTCTAAGCACTGATTTCACTGCATCCTATTTTAAAATTTGATGTTGTATTTTTATTTTCATTTAGTTCAGAATATGTTAAAATCTGTCTTGAGAGTTCTTTGACTCATATGTTATTTAGAAATATATTGTTTAATCTCCAAGTATTTTGGGATTTTCCAGCCATCTTTCTGTAATTGATTTCTAGTTTAATTCCACTGTGGTCTGGGAGCAAACATTGTATGATTTCTATTTTTTTAAATTTGTTAAGATGTCTTTTATGGTCTACCTTGATGAATGTTTCATGTGAGCTCGAGAAGAATGTGTTTTCTGCTGCTGTTGGATGAACTAGTCTAGAGACGTTAATTATACCTGGTTGATTGATGCTGTTGTTGAATTCAACTGTCTTTACTGATTTTCTGCCTGCTGGATCTGTCCATTGCTAATAGAGGGGTATTAAAATCTCAAAGTATAACAGTGGACATAACGTATCGTTCAGTCTTATTTTTTAATCCACTCTGACAATCTCTTTAATTTGGTGTATTTAGACCATTGATGTTTAAGGTGATTATTAAATATATATTTGGATTAATATCTCACATATTTGTTATTCAAAAATGATGCCAAGAAACACACAATGTGAAAAGAACAGTCTCTTAAATAAAGGGTGTTGGGAAAACTGTATTTTCACATACAGAAGAATAAAATTGTACCTTTATACCATATATAGAAATCAATTCAAAATCGATTAAAGTCTTAAATTAAAGACTTGAAACTGTGAAACTACTAAAGAAAACATAGAGGGAAAGCTCCATAACATTGGTCTGGGCAATGATTTTTTGGATTTTATCCCAAAAGCTCAGGCAACAAGAGCAAAAATAGACACGTGTGATTACATAAAAGTAAAAAGCTTCCGCATGGCAGAGAAAACAACTGAGTGAAGAGACAACCTATAGATTGGGAGAAAACATTTGCAATTTATACATTTGATAAGGGGTTAATATCCAAAATATATAAGGAACAACTCAGTAACAAGAAAACAACCTGATTAAAAAATAGACAAAGGACCTGAATAGACATTTCTCCAAAGAAGGCATACAAATAGCCAATAGGTATATGAAAAAATTATCAACATCACTCATCATCAGGGAAATGTAAATTAAAACCACGATGAGATATCTCACGCCTGTCCAAATGGCCGTTATCAAAAAAGATGAAAGATAATATGTGTTGGCAAGAATGTGGAGAAAAGGGAACCCTCGTACGCTGTCGTTGGGAATGTAAATTAGTACAGCCATTGTGGAAAACTGGAGTTTCCTCAAAAAACTAAAAATAGAATTACCACATGACCCAGCAATCCCACTTCTGGGTACATATGCAAAGGATTTGAAATCATGATATTGAAGAGATATCTGCACTCTGTGTTTAGAGAAGCGATACGGCAGCATTATTCACAACAGACAAGATACGAATCAACCTAGGTGTCCATTAATGGATGAATGGATAAAGAAAATGTGGCAAATATGCATAATGGAATACTATTCAGCCTTTTAAAAGAAGGAAATGCTGTCCATTTGTGACAACATGGATCTACTTGGAGGACGTTATGCTAAGTGAAATAACCTAGGCACAGAAGGACAAACACCATGTCATCTCATATATGTGGAATCTAAAACAATAAAAATTCATAAAAACAGCCCATGCGTGCCCATCAATTAGTTTCAAATAGAAGGGGGAGGCGTGAAGGGGTAAAAATCACTTAACAGGTACAATGAACAATTTCTGGATGACGGGCACACTTATAGCACTGACTAAAGCATTATAAACACTATCCATGTAACAAAAACATTTGTACTCCCTTACTATTTTAGGGGAAAAAAGACCCCAGAATTTTAAAAAGTCATAGAAACAGAAAGTAGAATGGTGATTACCAGAGGCTGGGTGGTAGGAGGAATGGGAGGTATTGGTGAAAAGGTACAAAGTTTCAGTTAGACAGGAAGAGTAACTTTTTTTGAGATCTGTTGCATAGCATAGTGACTAAATAATAATGTATATTTCAAAATTACCGAAAAAATTTCAAACGTTCTCACAACAAAAATAAGTATTTGAGGTGATGGATGTTCAGTAGCTTGATGTAATCATCCCACATTGCATACATATAACATACCGAAACATCACTTTGTACCTCATAAATATATATACAATAATAAAAAATAATATGTTTTAGCAGGGAAAAAAAATCAGTAGTTATAGCCATTTGCCACATGAGGTCATTGTCTACTTGACTCTTTACTGTACTCTGGCTATAATCCAAGCATCATTATTTTGATGATGAGTAGTTGGAAATAGGAGGTGATGAGAGGTCTTTTGTACTGCCAGACCAAAAGTATTACTGATTAATAAATATTTCATTGAGTGAGATTTTATGTGTGCAGATGTGGGGGGAAAAATAAAATAAGCTGTTGGATTACATATAAGCAATACAGTGCTTTTAGAATTTTAATATAAGAAAATCTGCTACACAAGTCCTAGTTGCTTCACTAGGTATTAGATTGAATAATATTAATATCAATTGTTGAGTATTTATGGGATAGTACTAATTAGGTAATTATCCTTAACAGGTTGCCAGGAAATTTAATGTTTTAATGTTCACTCATTACGCTGAATATTAAGGGATGTCTTACAAGACTTTACCATTAACCTAGCAATTATGTACACAAAGAAGCTTACAGATATTTTTCTTCTATGAAATGTATGGAGCTTGGACAGATGTTTATTTTTCTGAGAAGAAAGGTTTACTTAACAAAACCATGATCTAGAAAATTATTCAGTACCAGAGGTAGATGAAACTTGAGCTTTGACCCAAACATATCTTCTGAAACCTTTTAATGTTCTTTGGTGTCACTTCAAAATGGTGATGGTGATGGTGATGGCAATGCTGCTTTTTTGGTAATATTGAATATATTTATATGTGTGCGTGTACTATCTTTGTTGTTTTTACTGTTATCCCTTGTTTAATAAGATTCAGTAAAGCATCTCTTGATGCTGCCATTTTGTCCTTGCTGTTACTGTCAGTGAGAGTAGAATCACTTTGTATTAAGAGTCAGTTTGGAAACTTGCTAATGTTATGAATCAATTTATGCTCTGCTTGGCTCAGCAACACTATTGATGTTATACAGTGCTTAGAATACCAGCTATCAAATCACTGTCTGGGGAACAGAATAGTCAATATGAGCGTAAGTTATCTTGCTGATGGTTGACATGAACTGCTTGCTAGGTTAGTAAATTGTCTTTCTCTGTTTTGGACTGAATAACAATACCACAGATTGGGTAATTTATAAAGAACAAAAATTTATTTTCTCACAGTTCTGTGGGCTGGGAAGTACAAGATCAAGGCATTGGCAGATTTGGTGTCAAGGGCTTCCAAGATGGTGCCTTGAACACTGTATCCTGCAGAGGAGAAGAACTCTTCCTCCCATGGCAGAAGAGCAGAAGAGGGGGAACCCACTCTCTCCAACCCTTTTTATAGTGGCTTTAATCCATTCATGAGGGTGGAACCTTCATGACCTAAACACCTCCTATTGGGCCCCACCTCCCAACACTGTTGCATTGGGGACTAAGTTTCAACATGAGTTTTGGAGAAGACAAAAACATTAAAAAAAACCATTGCATGCATGAAATAAACTTGTAAAGCATGGTAACTAACTTTTAACAAAATGCCCTTAAACTGATTATCGAATATTGTCCTCTTCAGAATACTTTAGAGACTTTTTTCCGAAGACTGCTAGTACTCACAACATTTTAGGATCTGAATTTAGAGTCTGAGTCATATTAAAATGTGATTTTAGGGTGTGTGTGTGTATGTGTGTGTGAGAGGGAGACTGGATATGTTTTTTTTAAATGGCCGTAAATCATTTAGTGACAAGTCTAGTGAATAAGTTGGGTAGTCAAACTTGAAGAAAACTGCTTTAGGTCATAAAAGAAGATAGCAATATGGCACTTAGATCTATTTTCTTGTTCAGTTTATGAAATATACATGAAGGAATTTCTTTTTATTTTAACTAATTCAAATGTTTTTGACTAATAGCAGACTCTAAACTGAACATACAGTATAACCTCTCATTATAGTTACTTTGAAGACACTAAGTATAGGAAGTTCTGGTATAGTTAAAAAATGTATCCTATTTTGTTTACATCTGGTGTATACCAGCAGTCATTGTTAAGTTAGAGTTTAATGTTTTTAATTTCATAGAGACAGAAGTAATTAAGAACATAGGTTTCTCATATATGGCCTTAATAATTTTAAGGAATGTCCCATTTATGCCTATTTTGTTAAGAGTTTTTATCATAAAAGTGTGGTGGTAGATTTTGTCAAATGCTTTTTCCGTGTCTATTGTGAGAATCATATGGTCTTTGTTCTTGCTTTTATTTATGTGGTCAATTGTATTTATAGATTTGCATATGTTGAACCAGCCTTGCATCTCTGGGATAAAGCACACCTGGTCATGATGGATTATCTTTTTGCTGTGCTGTTGGATTTGATTTGGTAAGATTTTCTTGAGGATTTTTGCATCTATAGTCATGAGAGATACTGGTCTGTGGTTTTCTTTTTTTGTTGTGTCCTTTCTTGGCTTTGGTATTGTCATCTAATCTTCGATAAAGCAGACAAAAATTTACATTGGGGAAAAGAACCTCTATTCAATAAGTGGTGCTGGCAAAACCGGATATCCACATGCAGGAGATTGAAACTAGATCCCCACCTCTCACCTCTCACAAAAATCAACTCACGATAGATAACAGACTTAAACCTAAAGCATAAAACCTTAAGAATTCTGGAAGAAAATGTCGGGAAGACTCTTAGAGATTGGCCTAGGCAAAGAATTTGTGAAGAAGACCCCCAAAGCAATCATAGCAGCAACAAAAATAAGCAAATGGGACCTGATCAAATTAAAAAGCTTCTGCAGGCCGGGCACGGTGGCTCACGCCTGTAATCCTAGCACTCTGGGAGGCCAAGGCGGGCGGATCGTCCTGAGCTCAGGAGTTCAAGACCAGCCTGAGCAAGAGCAAGACCCCGTCTCTACCAAAAATAGAAAGAAATTAATTGGACAGCTAAAAATATATATAGAGAAAATTAGCCGGGCATGGTGGCGCATGCCTGTAGTCTCAGCTACTCGGGAGGCTGAGACAGTAGGATTGCTCGAGCCCAGGAGTTTGAGGTTGCTGTGAGCTAGGCTGACACCACGGCACTCGCCCCAGGCAAGAGAGTGAGACTCTGTCTCAAAAAAAAAAAAAAAAAAAAAAAGCTTCTGCACAGCCAAAGAAACTGTCCTCAGAGCGAATAGACAACCTACAGAATGGGAGAAAATATTTGCTTTCTACACATCCACTAAAGGGCTGAAAACAATCTATATAGAACTTAAGAAAATCAGCAAGAAAAAAACCAAACAACCCCATCAATAAATGGGCAAAGGACATGAACAGCAACTTTTCAAAAGAAGCCAGACTAATGGCCAGCAAACATATAAAAAAGTGCTCGACATCTCTAATCATTAGGGAAATGCAAATCAAAACTACCGTGAGATATCACCTAACTCTAGTGAGAAGGGCCCTTATCAAAAAGTCCCAGAAACAACAAATGCTGGAGTGGATGTGGAGAGATAGGAACACTCATACACTGCTGGTGGGACTGCAAATTAGTACAACTCCTGTGGAAAGTAATTTGGAGATACCTCAAAGAGCTAAAAATAGAAATACCATTTGATCCAACAATCCCTCTACTAGGCATCTATCCAAAGGAAAAAAAGACGTTTTATAACAAAGACACCTGCACTTGAATGTTTATAGCAGCACAATTCACAATTGCAAAGATGTGGAAACAACTCAAGTGTCCATCAATACCTGAGTGGATTAATAAACCGTGGTGTATGTATACCATGGCATACTACTCAACCACAAAAAGCAATGGTGATCTACCACCTCTTGTGTTATCCTGGATGGAGATTGAGCCCGTCCTTCGAAGTGAGGTATCACAAGGATGGAAACACATGCACCACATGTACTTACCATCAGGTTGGTACTAACTGACCAACACTTAAGGTGTTTACATGGTAGTAATACTCACTGGGTGCTGGTCAGGCGGCGGTGGGAGAGGTAAACCCACAACTAATGAAAGCAGAACGCACTGTGTGGGGGAGGGACATGCTTGTAGCCCTGGCTTGGAGGGGCAAATGCATTACATGTAACCAAAATGTTTGTACCCCCATAATATCCTGAATAAAAAAAAAAAAGAACACAGGTTTCCAAGACAGAATGCTGGCTATAAATCCTGGCCCTGCTACTTACCGTCTAACCTTGGGTAAGTCGTCATAACCTTAGGCATGTAATGTGGTCCAATTTCTTTATCTATAAAAGAGTCATAAATAATAGTACCTACTTATAAAATTGTGCCATTTATGCTCAATAAATATTAGCCATTACTATAAGCATTTCCTTTTATTTAATGTCTCGGTTGGTTAAAATATCTAGATAATTGGTAAGTTAGTGCAGTTAGAAAAAGGAGTGAATAAGCTAGAACTATAGTAAGACATCCGCTGTATTTTTTAAGTAGAAATAGCTCTGGTTTGATCCCATTTCTTCTTCTTTTTTTAAAGTACATAGGTATATGTGCAAAAAGAGGTTTACCAAACTTTTCATTGTGGTTACCCCTGGGGAGTGGGATTGGAATGGTGGTTGAAATTCTTGGGATACTGTCTTTGGTATAAAAATTAAACATTAGGCAATTAGTTTAATATTAAATTTATTCATTCAGCAAATATATGTTGAGCTCCTACTGTATGCTAGGGACTGGTGAAGGAACAACTAAGTTGCTAGGAATTACTCATTCCTTTGAATAAGTTTTTTTTTTTTTTTTTTTGAGACAGGGTCTCTCACTCTGTCACCCCAGCTAGAGTGCAATGGTGTGATCATAGCTCACTGCAGCCTTTGACACCTGGGCTTAAGCGATCCTCCTGCCTCAGCCTCCCAAGTAGCTGGTGCTACAAGCACACACCACCACACCTGGCTAATTTTTCTATTTTTGATAGAGAAGAGGTCTAACTCTTGCTCAGGCTGGTCTCAAACTCCTGACCTCAAGCGATCCTCCTGCCTTGGCCTCCCAGAGTGCTAGGATTATAGGAACGAGCTACCACGGCTGGCCCCCTTGAATAAGTTTGAAGCTACGTAAAAGAGATAGATTACTATCGAAGTTGTTATCATTCTCCTTTATCTTTGTTTTCTGTATTTTTATTTTTTGAATGGTGCTGAATGTAAATAATTTTATTATCTCCATTAATGTTTCAGAAAATTATCATTTTTCCTTTGCGAATGTAAACGTTCCGTTAATTTTAAACTGTAAAAGTAGCTTTATTGTTTTCAGATAATGAAAATAATAAATGTTTGTTATGGAAAACTCTTAGAAGAATTTGATGTTTGATACTCTTAACACTAAGAGACATTCTTTCTCTTGGGATGTAGATAGATTAATAGGCTATGGTTATTATCTATTGTTTTTAAGCAAGACACATAAAGATCTTTGTGCCCCTTCCTAGAAGATGGATTGGAATGAAGAGAACTCTTAATATCTATAAATTACCTTTAAAGTCTGTTTGTTTAGAAATTTGTCATGCTATTTCTATTTTGGTAAACATTAGAAACCTATTACTCGGGTTTAGGTAAAAGAATATTATGATTAGTGTCATGAGTCCAATATTTCTGCCCTGGAGAAGGAATAAAAGGGCCAGAATACTTTATGCCCTCACCCAAGCAGTAAGTCAGATGTTCCTTCAAGGGTGTGGTTGTAAGCCACAAGCAAAATTCTTGGTCTCATAACTGGTCAGGACCTCAGGACTCTTCAGACAGTTAATGCCTTTGGTGGAGCCATGCAGGAAATGCCTGGGTAATACTTTATTTATACTAGTAGGGACTTAAAGTGAATGAAAGTCTCTGGTCTCTGTCTCTTGTGCTCTGCAATTTCTATTTTATTGTAAACAAAGAAATCAGAGTAAAGAAGAGAGGGGAGGCATTTCTAATCATTTAATACAGAAAATTAAACACGCTGGAAAATTATAAAGAAAAAAATGTAATCTACTGGAAATTCCACCACATCCTTGCATTTCACTGTGTATACATCCTTGTGTGTACACATATGCATATATACAGACCTATTATCTACATTTGTGTGTATTCGTAATCTTTAGAGGTCTTTTGTTCACATTCAGAAACCAATATCCTGAATTCCATATTGGAAGCGTCATGCTTGGTTCTTTATACTGAGATTTAATTATAAGCAAAATTTATCGAGGCTTATCTTTTATGTTATATGAGAGATACCTATACTTTTTTTTTTCTTTTTCTTTTTTTTTTTTTTTGAGACAGAGTCTCACTCCTTGCCCTGAGTAGAGTGCCACAGCGTTAGCCTAGCTCACAGCAACCTCAAACTCCTGGGCTCAAGTGATCCTCCTACCTCAGCCTCCCTAGTATCTAGGACTACAGGCACGTACCACCATGCCCGGCTAATTTTTACGTTTTTAGTAGAGATGGGGTCTCACTCTTGCTCAGGCTGGTCTCGAACTCCTAAGCTCAAGTGATCCTCCCTCCTCCGCCTCCCAGAGTACTAGGATTACAGGCGTGAGCCACTTAGCCCAGCCAATACCTGTACTTACTGGCCATAAAGTTGAGCAAGAATCTGGGTGTATTAATACTTTTCCATTCATTTATAATTTGATTTTTTTTTTTTTACTTTCACTTGATCTCCAGTTGGCAATGACAATAAACAAAACATTTTTCTCTTTATAAAAGTACAATATGCCCATTAAAACAATTTGGAGATTGCAGAAATGTTTAAACAAGAAAATAGTCCCTGGATCCCATCATGCAGAGATAACGCTATCCTATCTGACTGTTGTCTTCCAGCTTTCTGTAGTTGCATCTACAAAGAAACATTTTTCTTTTTTACAAAATTGAGATTATACTATAGATTGTGTGTCATGCTTTTTTCCCTAAAAGTATATTGTGAAAATTTTCTTATATCCAAGTTATTTTTGAATACAGTTAAGATAACTTACAATTTCTTGGTTCTGTAATGTTTTAAAAGAAACATTTTCTGTTTTACAGAAAATAAGAGAAGGAAAAAAATCTACTGTAATCCTACCCCTGAGAGAAAACCACTTATACGTTAGTATTTCCTTCTAAGCTGTGGGTTTCTTTGCTCCCCCCTTCAAACAAACAAAACTTCAGTGTCCATAGCAACTCCTTATTTAATTTTTTTCAAGTGAATAATAACCTTGAAAAGTAAATGTCTTTAAAGAAATTATCATTATATAATTAATATGGTTAGGAACTTCATATTATCACATTTTGCAGATCTTTTACAAAGGACCTCTAAGCCAAGAAAATTTATTGTAACATTTTTCCTGTAAAATAGATTTGTGCAGGCCTGCATGTGTGTTAGATGGAGCACGAGTTCATAGTTTTGGATGTCTTGTTCCCATGTAGAGTGGGAACATGGCATAGATCTGAGTCATTCCTCAATTTGACACTTCAATTTTTTATTTACCCCAAGTCACTATTTTCTAGTCCTTTTATTTACTTTTTATTCTTTTATCCCTGCTGAAGCAGTTAGCTTTCTTTTTTGGACTGTGTTTGTTTAAGCAAATTTCCATTTTTTCTTTTTTTTTTTTTTTTTTTAGAGTTAGGATCTTGCTTTGTCACCTAGGCTGGAGTGCACTGGCGCAATCATAGCTCACTGTAACCTTGGACTCCTGGGCTCAAGCGATCCTCCCAACTCAACCTTCCAAGTAGCTAGGACTACAGGCCCATGCTACCACATCTAGCTTTTTTTTTTTTTTTTCTTTTTTTTAGTTTTTGAAGAGTCAGGGTCTCACTCTTTTGCCCAGGCTGGCCTTGAACTCCCAGCTTCAGCCTCCCAAAGTGCTGGGATTACAGGTGTGAGCAATTGTGCCCAGCTGGACATTTTCTTTATTTCTTAAAGTTGCCTAATATAACTAGCAAATAACAACAAGATTTTTATATGAGGAAGCTGTGCTAAGCACACTTGTTCTGTAAATTACTTGCTCCCTCACCCTACTCTTACAGTGTGAGACTAAAATTTGTGCTTCAGCAAAATCACAATTCATTACCTAAGGTGTTGCCCTCCAGTAGCTGAAACTTTAAATGTTAAATCCTTAAATTCTATTTTATGTTGGATGATTTTATGTCATAATTGTTAGGGAGATTGTGTGCGTGTGTGTGTTAGAGAAAGACAGAGAGATGAATGTGGAATTCGAAGACATTTATCTGGACCTTCAGCAAGCTTCATCTTCTGTGAGCCTCAGTTTTCTCATTTTTCAAATTGTAACACTAGAACCTTTTCAAAGCACAGGTTTGTTATAAGGAACCAATAACACAAGATCTGTGAAAAGACTTTGTAAATTATAAAGCATACAAATGTTAATAGTTATCAAGGAGCTCCAGGAAAGAAAAGGAAAAGGCAACACTTTATTCCAGCAAGATATGGTCAGTTTTCTTTTCAGTACAAATGGAAATTGGGCACGGGAACCTTCCTGTAAGAAATGCAGAAATAACTTTGCCTTGACTTTCACATCTTTCTTTGTAAAATGTACAAAATTTTAAACTGACCACCTCTCTAGATCTTAGGCCAAGAGGGAACATTATCTTTGTGTACTGTTTTAATTTTGAACAAGCTGTGTTGATGGTACCTAGCCCTTAGGGGGGAAAAGAGCAAGGGAGAAATGGTGTATCTGCCCACCACCACCTGCTATTTTTAGATTGGCTAGGAAGCCCTATTTGGCTGCCTTTGCCCATTTCATTTGGCAACTATTGAGCCTGCATCATTCAGAAGATATAAGAAGCTTAGAAGGTGGAAAAGTGGATTTCTTTGATTTTCCAGACATCACTGATGAAAAAACATATCACCACAGACAATTTGAAGGACATTGACCGTAAGTAAAACACTAAACGTTTTCATTTAGTGTGGTGGGCATATGCAACACAAATGACATGATGTATTTCTACTTTTCTGCCTGAATAGGGGGTGAGGAAGCGATGAACCTTCTGTGCTGATTTGATTTACATCCATTATCAAGAGAAATATTAATTTAGAAAAAATGCAAATACTCTGCATACACACACACACACATACATGTTCATACATTTTTATGGCCTTTTAGAACAAAATCCATTGAAAAGAAAGGGAAATTATATGAAAACCAGAGGAAGAACACACAGAAGCAATCCTGGAAATGACAGATTTTAAGACTAATGTACTAAGTTAGATAAATTTGAAAGCTAAAGAAATAGAAGGTAAATAAAGAAATTTAATTTTCCATTTATTTGGATAAAAGGACATACTATTATACCCATGGATCAGTTTTAAATGAGCATGCATGTGGGCATTTTACAAATAATACAACTTAATCCATTTTATTTGTAGTTTCTATGAAGTGTCCTGAAATGTTTGTGTTGTTGGGTATAGCAATTTGTGAAAATCTCATTCAAAAGTCAGGTTATATGTGCTATGTGGTTTTTCTGTTGCCTCTATTATTTTATTATTCTACGATCAATAGCTTCCCACACTAACTTTAAGTATTGTTAAATTATCATTTTCCCATAACTGAAGAATTTTATCAAATGAGTTAATAAATGTTAAGTGCTCAATAAATATTTTCTATTATTATAATTGTATCTCATATTTTTCATATGCATAAATTCTAATAAAATTGTGTTAGAAAATTCATTTAAAGCCAACCCTATTTCAAGTTAATATAATTATTTTACATAACTTCACATTTAAGATGAAATTCACTTTTCATACCTGTTCCAAAGTTGGTATTTTCCTCCTCCAAAAGAGTTTGAGAAAAACTTCCATTATAAACTTAATGTTGTGTGTAGTAGTAATGTAAAACAATTTTGCTTACTAGGAAAAGGTATGGATATATTGCTCTATTTAAATTTGTGATTATAAAATCAGTGATACATAAAGGAGTATCCACTTAGAATGACTTAACTTCAAAGATAAGTTGTTTGGTTTTTTTTTTAACAGATCTAACTTGCATGTAAGAAAATTCAGGGAGCATCTGAAAAGATCCTTTATTGTTTACGAAGGACCTTTATATACTTTGTCATTTAATTCTCACAATCACCCTGTGAGGTAAATAGTACTATTACCTTTTATAGGTAAGAAAACCGAGGTTCCCAGAGGTCACAGTTTGTAGGTGTCAAAGCCAGGATGTCAACGAGAGACTGGTTCACTGGAAAGGATTCTATAGAAAAGATGCCTACATAGGGAGGGATCTTACAAAAGATTGTAGAGAGCCCTTCCAAATTCACATTTCTGTGATTTCTTTAGTTTTAGGGAAGCAGTATGGTATAGGAAACCCATGGGAAAACCTAGATATATTATGTCCTGGCCTTGAGCAAGTAATTCAACCTCTCTGAGCCTTCATTCCTCATCTGTACATAGGGACAATTTTTAATAACTTGCAGTGTTACTGAAAAGATGAAATGAGATAATGTAGAAAAGGGCCACGCTCTTAACTGCTTAATGGGAGAACTGTTGTTGATATGTGTACTTTCAAAGACAGCAATCCTTTTAATATACCACAGTTGCTGCACAGCCCACTAGAGCTATTCCTTTGAAGGGGGATAAATACGACAACTGTTTCTGGTGAATTGGGAAAATGGATGGAGAATTCGTTGAAGATGTTGAGAGTAAAGGAGGGAATTTGATAAACTAGAACCCATGGAGATATTTTGAAATGGAAACCAAAATTACAATTAAAAGCAATACAGCTGGAAGGAAGAACACTGCAGAAGTAAGAAATACGCCAGGACCTAGCTCAGTGGAAGGAAAGAGGGAGAACCACTTGGCTAAATCCTGGGCACACAGTTTCAGGACTAATCATGTATCAGGGAAGCCTCCAGCAACCTCTGTGGTTGATGGAAATGGAAAATTTCAGCAGTGGAATGGAATGGCTCCCACTGAACACAAGCTCTATGGTCTAATAGACCCACATAAAAATTTTGGCTGTGCTAACTGTCTGATCTTAGATAAGTTATTTTACATCCTTATGTCTCTTCTATAAAATGCAGGTGATAAATCCTATCCCATGGGGTTGTTTTGAAGATTCAATACAATATATATGTAAAGTGTTAACTTGTTTTTCTGCTTGTTGCCTCCTCCTTGGCCAACAAAAATATAAGATCTGCATGGGAAGGACCTTTATTTTGTCCCTATACCTGGTAAATAAAACATAATAGGAGTCCCTCACGTATTTGTTGAATGACTGAACAAATGAACTTATCAAAGTATCCGTACATAGTAAGTCCATATGCCTCATTGAATAATGTCAAGAAAATACTCCCAAGCTGCAGTGGCATTTATAAGATTTTTATCACGATCCATCATTGTCTAAATTTCTATTATATTTATTGTCCAACTACTCAAATAGCATTTAACCACATGCTGTTTTATGTCATTATCCAGTTTATGTTTTATTTTCCTAAATGGACTGTTAAGTTCATGGAGGGTAGAGAACGGTGTTTATGCATCATCCTCCAGTCCGATGCTATGCTTGTCGTATTACCGGATTGGGATAAGAATATATTGTGAATTATCAGGCCACATAACCAGGAATTTATACTTGATAATTGTTACTGGTGAATGCAATGTGTACTTGATAATGGTAGGATTTTGGCTGAAGATGAAAATGTATTTTCTTCAATTGATATTTATCAGATGAAAGGCTGAAAGACATGAGGTTAATGGACAAGAAAACAATAGAAAACTCTGCATGAGAGTGTGTGTGTTCCAAACCCAGAACAAAGGGTATGCGTGGGTGGATATTTTGAGGTTATCTTTGACAAACATGATCTGTCTTCCTTCTGGGCCTTTGCACATGTCTTTTTCTGGAAAACTGTCCTTACTCCTTCCCCTTCATTTGATAATAACTACTGAGTTTTTGGTTCAATATCACTTTCTGTGTGGTACCAACCTAAGTCTGGGTGAGATGTCTCTCTTCTGAGTTCTCTTAGCACCACATACTTATATAAAATTATGTAAGTATAATTTTATTTATTTGTGTCCCCTACTAGATGATAACTCCATGAGGACAGGAGCTGTATATGTCTTATTCACCGTTATAGTCTAATACAGTACCTATTAATAAATATTTGTTGAATAAATAAATTAAAAATGACTAAAAGAAAGGAAAAAAAACCCTCAAAATGATCACGGTCATTTATTGGATGTCTGTTAAGTGACAGCCTTTATAGATGTTAATATTTAATCCTTCCAACAATCTAGATGAGGCAATTGAGGTTCAATGAACTTAACTTGGTCAAAGTAATACTGCTGAGATTTGAACCAGGATCTCTTTGGATCCAAAGCCTCTGTCTGACCTTTCCACTTGATACTGCCTCTCCCGTGTCTTATATTTGTACAGGTTGTTGCAGGCAACAAAACTTCTTTATTCTTTATAACAGCCTTGGGAAGCCAGGTATTATTCCCCATTTTATATCTAGTAGGTGGCACAGCCATGACTTTCAAATTAGATATTCTCGATCAAGATGCATTTCCTTCCATGTTAACATAGCTGTCTCATTCCAAGATTCAAGGTGTCAGCCCTTTACGAAAATGGGGAGATAATTAAAGTTTAAAAAATAAAAAGGACTTTTGGATGCATACATCATAGAAACAGTTCCAGATAGATGTATTTTAGCAGGGCTGGAATAAATTGTGTATTTTTTTTTTTTTTTGCTCATTTTTTTCCAGGAAAGACAAATTAATAAAGTTGGGAATAATTGCTATTAACACTATCAAGTTCTTCTCTTTCATGTCTGATTATTTCTTGGCTTTATATTGTTATGAGCTAAGAATCCACAGAATTCCTACAGAAGAAACTATTGGTGATGGGATAAAATGATGCTCTTGGGTGAATTTAATGCAGCTCTTTCCTACCATTGACCCTCCTTCTTGTAGCAGTCTGCTTACCAGTTACCCTGCGTATCCCATGTCCCTCAAATTTTGGCTTCTGATGGGAGGGAGCTTAGTGGGTTTGCCCGAGAGTTCATTGACTTTGGCCACCCTTTGCCTACGACTTACTGCTCTTTACCCTCCCACTGAAAGTTACTTCCCTTGAGAGGTCAGGGAGTAGAAATAAGGTAGTGGAAAGGGTCATATTTTTTACTAAAACAAGTGGAGGCCCAAAACTAAGGGAAGCAATTCTCCACAACTCCTTCCTGAAGTCTGTGACGCATGCAAAGAAAAAAAATTTAGTGGGAAAAGGAATTCAAATGCATTTTCTCAGTACTGCCAAAACGTTTGGCAGCTGCCTTGACACATACAGGTCTCTGGACTGTAGGGCAATAAAAATACAAGGTCTCAAAAAGGAAAGTGTATTTTAAAAAAAATTTTCAAAACCATTTTTTAAAGCTTTAAAAGAATATAGTTTTCTAAAACCAAAACTAACCAAAGTTAGTTCTATTATAATCTCTTAACAAAATGTTAGATTTAAATGCAAGACTTAAAAACCAGTTGCGATTTTGAAAATCAATTGCTCTAAGACAAATATAATCTGAACGTATATCTTGATTATTGGCTATTTTGTTCTGCTCTGTACTACTGGTCTGTAAATGTTTGATGAAGCCGCAGCTCACTGTTTACTTTTCTTTGATCTCCCTGCCAGCTAAATATATTTGTGTTTCTGTTTTCCTTGTGACTTTACGTTTGTACTATCTGGCACTGGAATTTTGTTGAATCTGTGAGTCTGACTGTTTGTGGGGGAGAAAGAGAGAGAGGAATGTGGATAACCCAGACTCCAAGTAGGTTGTGGTTGAATAGAAGGAAATCCTGGGCCAACTTTTTGAAAATCGAGGTATAGTTTATATACAGTAAAGTCTGTGAATCTTAAGCAAACATTTTAAAGTATGTATACACCCATCTAACCACCACTGAGATCAAAATACAGAACATATTCAGTGTTACACAAAGCTCCTACGCGTGCCCTCCCAGGCATTACCTACTCACAGATAACTGCTATTCTGATTTTCATCACTATAAATTAGTTTTGTCACGACAGACTTTTTTTTAACAGTGTTTTCACACAAAATGTGAATAGGAATGATTGATACAAAGTTTGGGAATTGGGGCCAAGTTCAAAATCTTGGCATGATGTGTATGACAATTGTGGTGTGTCCACTGCATTCCAAAGACAGAAATTCCCAACTGGTTCTATTCAGGTACACATTTGTTAGGGGGCAGGGCTTTTCCACACAGGATGCCCAAGTCCCCCACGTTCAGTCCCACTCTCTCTTTAAGGGGCACTCTATCGGGGTGTCGGATTTTTTGGTGGCTGATGTCTACAGGCAGAGCGTCCATGTGGGGTCCACTCCTATGAATCACTCATCACTGCATCCTTGTCTCTCCCCTCCTGGCCCGTCCTCCCCTTCCCGCTTCGAAGGGGCCCCCAATACTGAACCCCACCCATGTCTGTTTCCCATCTCTACTCGTCCTTTATTTCGATTCTAGCCTTATTTACTCTTTGGGACAAAATACCTGGAAGTCTTTTTTCCTGTCCATTAGGTTTTTGAGTCTCTGTTTCTGCTTTTGGGCAAGGGGAAGAAAATAATGAGAGTAGGAGGGAAATGTGCATAAGAAAGCAGAGATTAATGTCTATAGATATCGTCCATATATATATATATAAGATCATTTATGATGTGGCCCCACTCCATTTCTCTAGCCTCAGCTCTCTTTGCTTCCTTTCTAATCACTTTCCCAATGATCAAACACCTCAAGCTTGCTGTTGTTTCCGTGCTTTACAAAATCCATTCTTTCTTCCTGGGGTTCCTTATGACCTCTACTTATTCCCAGCTAATTTCTACTTTACTTTCAAGATCTATTTCGAAGGTTCCTTCCTTGGTGAAGTCTTCTGTGTCCCCAGGCAGGTGGTTGCTCTCTTCATTATTACAACAAAATATTTTGTTTGTACAGCTGCCATGGCCATTATTACTCAGCTTTAAATTATCTGTTTATATATTTCCCTTTTAAGCTAGACCACAAGTTCTTCGAAATCATGGGCCTGTTCTTAGTGTCATTATCCCCAGTGACTAGCGTAATGCCTTACAGAATAGTGCATATGCCCAATCTGTTTTGATTTGTGAGTGCACTAGCCGTGGGTAGTCTATGGACCAATAGATTGAGTTAGTAACAAGAAGTCCATATATTTTTTGAATATCCCTTTCACTTGCTTGAAAATAAAAGAAGTTTTGCATAATAAAAGTTGATTAAAAACCACACAGTAGAAAATAAAACGTGTGCCTTTGGTGCTTCTATCTTTGCCTATCCCTTAAATGTTATCATTCCTTGGGGGGTTTGTCCTTTGCTGTCTCCTTTTTTTATGTTATGTATCCTGCCTGTGGCTATATCCATTCCTGTGATTTCAATTACTGTCTTTATTCTGATGATGCATTTGGCTGACACTGCTAGTTGCCTATACAATGCTAATGCTCTCTTTTTTCCTTACCAAAAGGAACTATTGTTTTTTCAGGGCAGGCATGTACATAGATAAAATATGCACCTCCCCAGACTCCCTTACGAATAAAAGTAGCCATGTGACCAATTCCGGCTGATGAGATGAAAGGGGAAATATCTAGGAGAGTAGTCTTGAACGTAAAACCTTACAAGAATCAGACTTTTCACCTTCCTGCCTTCTACGTGGAATGTAGACACAGTGCCGGAATGTGTGCTATCAATCTTGTGACCCTAAGGACAAAAAAACAAAACATGTTAAAGATGACAAAGCAGGGGAAAAAAAGGAGAAAATCATTTCCTTAATAATGATCTTGACAGCCAGGTGCCGTGGCTCACGCCTGCAATCCTAGCACTCTGGGAGGCCGAGGCAGGAAGATCCCTTGAACTTAGAAGTTCGATACCAGCCTGAGCAAGAGCGTGACCCTCTCTCTCCAAAAAAAAAAAAAGATAATGCTCTTGATAAGCTACTATCTTTTCCAGAATAACGTTAGATAAGAATGGTGAGAAAGGTCATCTTTGACCTGTCCCATTTAGATTTGTGTAAAGTGACCAAAAAGGATATAAACTATACTTCTCTAAACTGCCACAGAGAATATGTTTTTAGAAAGAAAATGAAGGCAAAAGCCTTTCTGAAAGGGTTTCTTGCATATTGAGTCTTTTAGGTATTTTTTCAGATAGACCATTTGACCTTCCCTGACCACCTATTTGAAATTGCACTCCCCTTCCTATCCTGGCTCATTGTTCTCCCTAGCATTTATCACCGTTTCACAAACTGTATATTTCACATATTTATTTTTTTATTTTTTATTTTGTTTGAAACAGAGTCTCACTCTCTTGCCTGGGCTCGAGTGCCGTGGTGTCAGCCTAGCTCACAGCAACCTCAAACTCCTGGGCTCAAGCGATCCTCCTGCCTCAGCCTCCCAGGTAGCTGAGACTACAGGCACGCGCCACTGTGTCTGGCTAATTTTTTCTATTTTTTAGTTGTTTTTGGCTAATTTCTTTCTATTTATAGTAGAGACAGGGTCTCTCTCTTGCTCAGGCTGGTCTCGAACTCCTGAGCTCAAGCAAGCCTCCTGCCTTGGCCTCCCAGAGTGCTAGGATTACAGGCGTGAGCTACCGTGCCCAGCCCATATTTATTTTTATAATGTATGTTTCCCTCCAGCAGAATGTGAGCTCCACGAGAGCAGGCATTTTTGCCCCCTTTTTTGGGTATTGATGTATGTCTGGCACATAAAAAAATGCTCAATACATACTTAATGGATGAAATTGCGTAAGAACACCAGGAAAGGTGCTTTTAGAGAGATTTGCTTGCCTCCAGTTAGATGTCAACATAGAATAGGAATTAATTACTTAGAGAACTTGGTGGGATTTAAACAATTTTTTTGTGACACCGTTTATTTCTGTGACCTTATTTGTTTCTCTATAGTGATGAACAATCAACAAGAATCTTCACATCCCGTTGGGTCTAGGAATATAAGGGTCCAGGTGGTGGTAGCTGTAAAGAGAAGCACAGGCTGAGACCTGACATCGCACCAGAGAAAGTTCCCACAGAGCTCCCTCACTGGCATCCATTTTGAAGAAAAAAAAATATTTTTCATCTGTTTTGCAGAAATGACCACAAAAGTATTTTACTAGAAAGAGAATTCACCAGGAGAACTTGAGCTCTGTAGAATAACCTTCGTTATTGTTCAAAACAGATGTTCCTTTCTTTGTACCTAATTCACCGTTAACGTTAAACCCAGCAAGGTCTTTCAGAAAAGCGGTGAGAAACTTCATGTCTAAAGGACTCAGGTCTGCCCTAGAATGTAGCAATGATTATTAAGAAAAAGAAAGGAAGGAGAGAGGGAGGGAAGAAGGGGGGAGGGAAAGGAGAGAAGGAGGAAGGGATGGGGGAAGGAAGGGAGCAAGAAAAAAGAAAGAAAAAGGAAGAAAAAAATAAAGGTTATGAGATTTTAAAAAGTAGTTAGTGCAACTGTATGCAAATTCTGTTGGAAAATTGCCCTGGTAGCCTTCATGTGGGAAAATGAGTGGCTCAGCAGGGACTGCTAAAAATACAATGACCAGGAGGATGAGATTACTTCATGCTGGCACATGGGCCTGGCTGGTGCTTGGTGGTTGTTTGTTCTGAGTTCTACTTCTGGTTCGGTGTCAGTGCCCCCCCCTTAAAGTTTCCTCACTGCAGTACAGGATTAATCCGAACCTGGAGCACATGTAACAAGGCTTAATTCAGAAGTGAAAATTGGAGGTCTCTAATTCAGAGATGCTCTCCACATTTGTGCTATTATTAGCAGCACGATTAGGCTAAACTTAGACCGGCATTCCTATTTTACCTGATGGGAAAAAGAGGAGGGTACTGCATTTAGACTGAAGGAAGTCATGAATGCCAGCCTGCTATTAACAATGTGTTTGGATAAAAATCACAAGAACCACGTTATGATCTCAAAGTGGATTTCTAAGCAGTCTGCTGTTCATCAGGACCAGTCTCTTCCCTCGCTGGTATTTGCGATTTCTGTTTTTATATTCTTTTCCTTCCTTCCACTTCACCCCTGATGGACATAAAGGAATATTTTCTTCGGTGGGGCGAAGGAAATGCAATCCCATCTTCTGTCTTTCATTTCAATCAGAGAAAAGACAGAAAGACCTTACCATGCTCTCTGTGAGGTCCTTCACGATCTCCAACTTCACTGGTTACTGCTTTCCTCCTTGCTCACTTCACACCAGCCAGACTGGCCTCTGCTGTTCTTGAACATGCCAAGCCCACTCTTGTCCCAGGAACTTTGCCCTTGCTGTTCGCTCTGCCTGGAATGCTTTTCCCCCCAGATCTCTTTGGGCCTCACTCCAGCTCTTCTTTCAGGTCTCTGCTCAAATGCCATCTTCTTAACGAGGCCTTATCTGACTACCCAATCTAAAATAGCAACCCCTTCTACCTGCTTCTGTCTCTCCTTATCACCCCTTCCCCTACTTTGTGAACACAAAATTATTGTTTTATTTATTGTTTTTATCACCACCTGACAAATCACATTTTTGCTTATTTGTTTATAGTGTGTTTTCCTCTGCTAGAATGTAAACTTCACAGGGTAGGCACTTTGTTTAGTTTGCTTCTGTGTTCTCAGTGCCTCGAATGGTATCTGGAAAATGAAGTAGATACTTGACAAATATTGGTTGAACGAACAGAAGAATCTACTTTAATCCTTGGCACTTTAATGTACAGGTTTGCTTGTTTTTGTTTTCTATAATGTACTTAATTTTTCTGTGGCACATGGGGAGGTATTTATCGTTTAGCATGAAAAGCCATCTATGTTTTTTTTTAAAAGCCATCTATTTTTACAAAATATTTTATTAATATAAATATGAACTTTAAGAGAAAAAATTAATAGAGTATGTATAAAGGTTCTGTACGAAGTTAGTTAATGAAAAATGGTCCTGGATTTTTCAGAGTATAGACTTTTAATTTTGGTTTCTATCTTTTTCTGTCACACTCTATGTTAGGTAGTCAACCAAAATAAGATATTTATCAACTCATCATGTATCCATGCTAATGGACCAGCTACCTGCTGTAATTATTTGCTTGTTCGTTTTTTTACTTTCCCTGAGTTAGAGAGGATCAGTATTTTGGTTGAGAAAGTTCGGCTTTAGGGTAGCTATATAGGGGGAAAAAGTAAATAAGAAATAATGAGCATTGTAGCAGATGGTTTTGCTATCTATTCTGCTTATTGATGCCTAAGAATTTGAAAGCAAGATTTGCTGTGGATCACCCTGTTCCTATTTTTCCTCCTACTGCACTCCCCTAGTTTCTTCCAACAAAAATACATCATTAAGAGTTTTCTGTACATTAATAGGCAAAATAATTTTTAATCACCAAATATACCTAATGACTACACGTATTATTTTAAAAAATTAGTGCAAATATAGTTATGTTAATCAAGTGTCAATCTCAGGAAAATCTATGTTCAGATGTCTTCTTTTCATCCCATTACTTGGAAAAATTGTGATAAGAAAAGATAGAATTCTAGAAACTATAAGGAAAAAAGAATATATTCTATATAGAAAAGAGTGCAAGAAAAGAATTGGATGTAGGAGCACTATGGTCTTATGAAGGGGTTCTGAAGGTTAATTAACACATTGTGGGTCCTCAAAATACATCAAACAGTCCTTGAATGTACAATGAGTATTCATTTATTCATGCATTATTTATTTATTTACCAGACATCAGCCGAATGCCCACTGTGTGCCAGATTTTCTTTTCTTTTTTTTTTTTTTTTGCACGTAAGAGTAGAAAATTGTTGAAACAGGGCCCTACCCTCAAGTTGCTCGTAGCCTATTTGGAAGAGAAACATGTACCTCAATCAGTAAGTGTAATGAGTTGCTTAGAAGTCTGTGTGAGGTATAGATGGAGGCGGTAGAGTTGGTCCTGAAAAGGGAATTGTCAGTTCAAACTGGGTGGGGCTTGTCTGAGGGGAGCATGGGGTACTGGGATCTTGGAAAAGTTTAAGTTATTTTACATAGATCAGGTAACAGTTGGAATGATCTTTTAAAAACTGATCAGTGCAACAAAAGAAAAAAAGTAGACACATTGGATGTTTTCAAATTACAAACATTTGTGCTTCAATTTGGGGGCACACTGAGGCATTCTTCATTCAGCTGATACCCATTCTGGTTCCCACGGGTCCCTGTCTGGGTGCTATGGAAGGCAGTAAAATCTCAACGAGATATTTGCATGAAATCTCTGGCACATCAGGATAACAAAGCATTGCTGCTTTGGGATCCAAATCACAATTTAACATTAAAGTCATGAAGAGTTATTCCCTGCTGTGGTAGAACTGTGGCACAATATTTGTTCTTTGACAGCTTCTGGGTGCTTCTGTGGCAAGGCTGAGAATCTCAGAGGCCTTGGCAGTCATCTCAGGGATCCAGGAAAGCAGGAAAGTAGTGTTTGTTGTGTGGTAGCTGAGAGAACTGTGGTCATCATTACCTGTGAGATACCTCCTGGAGAGGAGAGAAGACATTTGGGGTCTTGTAATGGCCAGGCATTCCTGTTGCAAGCTTATTTGACATGTACACAGCAGTGTGAGAACACCTATGGTTGTAGAAGAGACATGTCCTTTTGTGCCTTGAATTTCAGGTCTGCTGTTTCATTCAAAGTTTTGTAGTCAGAATGATCTCCAAGTATCATCAAACCCTCAAGTCCTATGGTGATAGGATTCGAATTTCACCAAATGGGAGTGCTGTGGTTTGCTTATGGAACACTTTTCACACAAGTCAGGCTGCCAGCATGTCATCACATGTCATTACCTGGAGACAGTCGCCCCTGCGAGGACTGTCTAAGTGCATGCTGGAAGCAGTAAGAAGTCATGAGGTGTAAGGACTAGGAGGCCGTGTCCCCAACAACAGAGAAATGCTAAAGAGCAGTTCTCCTGCCTACATGCTGCCGCCAGCACACCTCTCTGTAGGGATTAATATATTGATTGGCCCTCTGGAGGGCAGTGACCTCTCCAGTGGGAGAAGTCTGGCTAATCCCTTAGTTTGTCTGACAGCAGGTCCGGAAGGATCCTGTTGCCAGGAGTCCAAGGTAGTTGTTACCTTGACAGCAGGAGTGTAGCATGCATGCGTCTTTCCTGGTCCCCATGTGATCCTTCACTGTGACGCTCATGTGTTTATACCTGTGCAAGACTCAGGAAGGTCGACACTGCCCAAGTCTGTCCCATGTCCCCTCTTTAGGAGGGAAGGCCGGGCCCGCTGGGGTCGGCGTGCACTCTCCCGTTGCCGCTCTCCTAGACATCAACTGATGGGCCTGCCTAAGCCGGAGGGAGAGCTCTCGGGGAAGACAGCACGATTCCTGATATGGGCAAAGTGCTGGGTAAGTGGAGTCCCTGCACTTTCAGCAAGCCGATTGGCGAAAATGCTTCTCAGCATGGGGCACGCATAAAAGGATCAATGTTTCCCTTTCTGAGTGGCCAGAAATGTTGCTGGACAATTCTCAACATGGCATCGGAATGATCTCACGTGTTTCCCCACCCCTGCCTTTCTCATTCTGATCATTCTGTCTTTCTCCACATATTCAAATGCTTTATAGATTGGAGGTCGCTTGTGCTGATGGGCTTACAGGTGTGCAGGGATGAGCTGGGCGCAGTGTTAGATTTGAGGCTGACCCTGTGGTGGCTGCTAGTGCCCACCTCCTCCTCATGGCACCTGGGCTCACACGCCCAGGAGTCCCCGCTTTGCGGAGGGTGTCACCTCTGTCTGGTACCTTCGTTTTGCAGGCTAGAATTCTAGCTATTACATAGCATTTCATTTAAAACAGGCTCAAGTATGACGTGTTTATTATTATTTATAAATGAAGATATTGTCATCACAACATATTCATAAGTGGATATATTTGATCATAAACAGTTTCTTCCTCTCCTCACCCCGCTTTCCTTCTCTAAGCAAAACTCCTCTTGGATTCCACATCTTAGGGGGATACAAAAACATCGGGAAGAACGGTTTAATTCAAACTTGTGTTTTATTTGATTATTTTTTTTCCTCTGAAGCACAAAGTCTTCCATACACACAGCCTCTTTCACAGTAGCAAGTCACTGCGACTTGAACATCTAGGCCTTTGCCACCCTGGGAGCACAAACGTGTTCACATCTCAATCGCTCTGCCCCTCACCTACCCCTTAACTTCTTTGTGGAGTTCCTCGCCTCTGTGTATTTGCGGAGACTCCCCTACGAGTTGCTTTTCATTTACTCTGCAGAGCCTGGGCTAGAGCGCACCACTGGGCTTTCCAAACCGGACCTCCTGCTGCCGCGACGGGCTGCACTCTGCACCGCCACCCTGGCAGCCTGGCCCGGCTCTTGTCTCAGGCACCTCAGCCAGTGATGCTTCTGCAAAGTGAGAAAAAGAATGCTTCCTTGCTCTACGTTTTAGCGAAGACAGGGTTCTAGAATGGGGTTGGTTAGCCCCGAAGCACATGAGTCAGAGCACAGAGTGCTTTCTTCTGAACTGTGTTGCTCTGGCTGCAGGGAGAACTACAACCTGGAACGAATCGAGTTGGAACTCTGATGTCGCAGCTGCCTTTGAGCCTGGGAATCTAGGGCTTTGCTACCACCAGCACCTTCTCATTTGAGATCGCTGCTAATATCTTGGCCAATTTTTTTTTGAAAATAAAAAATAGAATGTTTCTTTCTTCAGTTTTGAGAGTGGTGGGAAGGCTTGTGTTCCAGTTTCTACGTTGAGAGGCAGCTATGAATTCATGTGCACAGGGCTGAAACACGCTGTTGGAATGCCTGGGTCCCCAAGAGTTCTGCTGTCAGCTGCTAAAGCCACTGCCCTCCAACCCTCAAGTCCTTGTGCTGAATTTACTGTACCAGACACTTCGCTCCCTTTGGTAAATTTTCTGTAGTCTCTCCTTAGATCTGACTTACGTGAGGGTTCCTCCGATTAATCACACAAAGCTGTGTATGTGTGAAACCTAACCGGGCTCAGGATTTAATTATTTTCCCAGGAACACCTACAGTCTCAAGTAATCCAGTTTATTCCAATAGATTCTGTGGCTATAGCAGGGATATGTGGCGATGGGCTCTCTTATTGTCCCTAGCTTGGATGTATCTGAGTCTCAGCCAACCCAGCCAAGGCATTCTGCATTTGCAGCCAGTTAACGTTTAAGTTGCAAACACTTTATTTACAAATATCCGCCCTTAGACACACACCCACAGGACACTGTATCCTCATGTCGTCTTCCTTTCTCCTCCTACACTCTTCTACTTTGACATCTTCCCCCTCCCTAACCCGCCTGCTCGGAACAGCCACCAAACTGCCCCACGTTTATGGTGCTTACCTGTGGTCGGCACAGGGACGCTTCTGTTAGTCTCTCTCCCATGGCCTGCTTTCTTTTTCCTTAGAAAGAGAGTATCTGCCTGTCAATCTTCTATTTATCTATATGTCTACCTACCTATGTATTTAGATAAAGCATTCAGAAAATTATGTTGAAATAACAAACTATTTCAAACATTCAAGAAATTATAGAGATTAATATAACAAAGACCATGTAGCCACTACTTACATTTTAAAAATGTCAGTATTTTGCCATTTTTGCTTCAGGTTTTTTGAAATTAATACATTATAAATGTAGCCAAAGTTCTCTATTTACTTCTCCCTAGCCAAAACTCCCTAAATCCCCCAGAAATTACCATTTATTCCTGAAGTAGGTTTTTTCCTTCCCATAAATGTTTCAATGCATGTCACATACATGTACACATCCATATCATTATATAATATTATTTTATAAGTTTAAAAATTAAATGTATGATATTCAGTACATAACGTCTTCCAACTTGAGCTTTTCATGCAACCACAAGATTTTCAGATTTTTTCCATGTACGGTACATTAGATGTAATTCATTCATTTCAACTACTATAGAGATTACATTTGAGACTATACTACAACTAATATATCTATTTCTCAATTGATAGGCCAAATAGCTACAAATGGTCTTCTTTCCCACTCTTCCAACTCTTGCCTTATTACCTCTGAAAAATATTATTACTTCTTGATTTGGATTATTGGTTAAATTCTAGAAGCTTTCTTACCTTATTTGGCTCCAGTGTTGAAGGAAGTAAGTTGATACTTGAACTAAGAGACATGGCAGCTTAAGGACAAGAATGGAGTACAAAGTTATGAGCTTTGAAACGATGACTTGAAGAGGCTGTAAGGGTTCATGTGAGATTGGTGCAGAGGTGACACCAGCAAGAGCGTGGGGCGCTGGGGTCGAACAACCCTCGCTTGAATTCCAGCTGCACTCCTTTCCAGCTGTGTGAATTTCTCTCTAAACTTCTGTAAACTCCTCAGACCTCAGATTTCTTATGGATAGCTTGTTGGGTTGTTTTGAGTGTAAAAAGAAGGAATTGATACAAAGCTTGTAGTGCAATGCTTGGCACATAGTAAGCATTCTGTTCATTGCTGTTAAGTGTAATAGTGATTAGCTTAGTTGAATGCAGATACCTCTATTTTGGCAGTGGGGTCTATGTAGGGATCTACTTCTGCCTCTTTGCTGGAGCTGCACGTGTGTGTGTGTATTTATGTGTGTTCAAGGAGGGATGGGGAGGGAGTTGCTATAAAGCTCTTATAACCTCGAGCTTATTGTGGAAGACCACCCTACTCCTGCTTCAAAGGCAAGATGGACTTTTCGATGTGTTCAGAATTCAATATTAATTCAAGGGAATTGTTCAACATCCTAAGATCTTATAAGAGCGTTATTAATCATGAGATATAAAGATTGCCTTGAAATGTATTCCATAAAAATAACTTGAATAATTTCATTACATTAAATACAATTTTAAATGGAACCTATTCAACCCTCTATTTAAACCCACGCTTAAATGAGAATTTTTATTAGGAAATAAAAACGTATGTATGCAAATAAAGCTGGTGAGGGGCCATCAGGTTGGGGAGGGGGGACTTTGTGGCCTGTCAGATTTTAGTGACTCCATCTTCCTGCTCACAAAAACTGTTTTGTATTACTGACCTTTGCAGGCTTTATTCAGCCAAGCACACAGATGCTATTAAAAGAGACAAAGTTTGTTCTTTGCTGGAAAAATGCTAAAGGTAGAATAGGAACCTCTTCAGAGTGGCTTTTTCTTCCCAAATCTGAAATAATTAGTAAGGGTTGCTCAGAGATTGGCTATTTCAAATGGCTCTGCTAAGACAAAACAGTGACTGTGATGATTATAGCCAGAGACAGAGGAGGAGTGGGGCCAAATAGGTGCATTGAACACAAGGGGAGTTCACACAGAAGGCTGTTCATGTGGAGGAAGTATTTTTAAACTAATTCTGTGCATGAACTGAGGGGGTGTTTTGGTCAAGTCCCCAGTTCTCAGGTGGCCAACAATGGGTCATGGCCTGCTCACAGTGAGTCAGAATTCTTGTTCTTTTTATTCTATGGGCATTCTGAAAATTTCATTTCTTTCTCACAGGGACAGAAATAAAGAGACATGGGCTTTGGGAAATACTGCATGTCCCTGTTAGGACCTGGCTCCTAATACTAGTTCTGTACTCATTTTCCAAAACTGCATGCACTGTACAAAGACTTCCCTCTCCCAAATATAACAGTGTCTGTAATAACAAAAAATTTTTTTTTTACTGCATTTGTACAATAACTGTTAAATCTTTGAGGACTGTATCTAGACTCTATGTAGAACTACTCAGTAAGGCAATATAAAGCTGATTTTCATTAAGGGGTGTGAGATAATGTCAACATGGAAACACAAACTGGCAGTCTGTTAAGTAAGAATAATCTGGCCACAATTTCTCTTCTAAGGCTCATTTTGAGTATAAGTTTTTCTTGGAGAATTTAAATCCTCATGGTTGATGGATTTCAACAGATTCTGTTTTTCTATATTTCAATAGGGTTCTATTTTTCCCACATTTTCTTATAGGAACATTTTCATTTTGACAGATATATAAAAATGAATATTTTTATTTACATATCTCAAATCCCAGGAAGAGATTAGTAGATAAGTTTATAGATGTTAAGGAGATATTTGCTGAGACAAATTTGCTATAAATTTTCTAGGATGAAATCTTTTAAGTATTTTGCCAGTTAATGGGAATTTGCACATTATGTTGCATCAGCAATAACTGTGCAGAAACCCAAAAATAAAAGGCTGAGAATAGAATCTGAAAGGGGTCCAAAAAGAGAAGAAAAAAAGAGATTTTTATATGGATTTAGGTATCATGCTATCACTAAAAATTTTTATATTGTTTGAGATTCATTAAGTAATTGTTATTTTTCTTTTTTACAGATACCCACAATTGTTTTATAAACTCCTCTGGCTATAAACCTGAGCACCGATGCTTGACCTTTTGTAAGTCCGAAAGTCATGACTAGAAAAAAACATACATGTTTTTAACCTTGCATTTTAACCTCTTTTCTGTCTTTACTTAAAAAATTTAAATTATAAATGGTTAGGAACGGAAAAAGCTTTTTGTTTCTATAAGCAAATGTCTTGACCTTGTTCTGAATTGATAAACTGCTTAAGTCTAGCTTTACTAATTTAACCTCCCAGGGTTCCTCTGGTGAGACTAGTGGGTACTCAATAAATCACTGCTATTTTTATTGGTGACGAATGCAGGTAACAAAAGAGATACAGTTTTCCCTTTTGTGGTTTCACATAAAAAATTTCCCTTTCAAACCATTATAGGGAGGTATCTATTTGTCTTACAATGGTGGGTCATTTATGCATCCTATTATAATTTTGTCCAAATACAATAATTTTTATCTTCAAAGATAAACAAACTGGAGAGAAGTAATGAGACACCATTTGGGATTGTTGGCAACTTTAAATGTTCAAAAAAAACGAAGTCACAAATGCAGGAGAACAAAAAGCCTTATCCTGGCTGATTAGATGATTTAACCAGCAGTTGGTGTTGGCACCAAACCGTTAGCCAGACTGTTAAAAAAAAAAATCTCAGGGCCTGGTAACTCTTTCTGGGGGGAAAAGATCTAAAATATGTCCCTCATTATACCTTTTGGTATACAAATTCCCTTATGAATTTCTTATTAGATGAAAAATACGAGGGTACGGCATTACAAGGAAAGCCAAGAGTGGGATACATGGTAATAAAACATAGCAACCCTTCTGCAAGGGAGTTTTGTCACTGGCAGTTTGGAAGACAGTCGCAGTAGCAAGTCTTGTGTTATCATGGTGTCTTGTCTTACCTGGATCTAAGCACCATGGTTGACATATTGAAGTTGAGAGGGAACAACTCCGGGAAAAAAGGATTGGAAAAGTACTCACATTTACCGTAAGAGCTCTGCAGCGTGGGGTGGTATGGACCGATCCTTTTCTAAACATTAAGCAGCGTGTCTATTTTTGGCACCATATTATAAATAGGGCTCCTGCTTATTGTGATACAGGAAAAAGTGCTTTCAAGGAGATTTACATTCAGCTGTACCGTGTTATAGTATTTAAGCCTGCAGTACTTTCATAGGTGATGCTAATTTGCTAGCGAGGTTTATTAGCTTTGTGAGTTTCAGTGTTTAGTACATGTAAGGATATGTGGTCAGGGGAAGCTCTAGGATTTTCTCAGACAAATCCCAATATGCTGATAGGAAATGTTAACCACACGCAGTATGGTTGATAAAGTTATCTATTCCTTTTTTTTTTTTAATTATTATTTAGCCAGGTGTGGCTCACACCTGTAATCCCAGTACTTTGGGAGGCTGAGGTGGGAGGATCACTTAAGGCTAGGAGTTCCAGACCAGCCTGGGCAACTCAGTGAGACTCTGTCTCTACAAAAAATAAAGTTAGCTGGGTGTGGTGGCACGTGCCTGTAGTCTCAGCAACTCAGGAGGCTGAGGCGGGAGCATCGCCTGAGCCCAGGAGTTCGAGGTTGCAGTGAGCTCTGATTGTACCACTGCACTCCAGCCTGGGTGATAGAGAGAGGTCCTGTCTCTAAAAAAATAAAAATAAAATTATTATTTCACATTTTTGAGGATTACAAGAAGCTGGATGTTTTGTGTTAAAGTATGTGTTCAGTTCATGTGAGAGTCCTCATTCTCCCAGGACAAGAAATGTCCCTTTGTTCTCCTGTAGTCTGCAATGAAGTTGCCCAGAGCCAAGCTCTATGGTGTCCAGCTTGAGTTGGTTGCCTTTTGTTTTATATACATCCCATCAGTTTTCAATTGACAGGCTAAAAATTAAGCAATTTTTTTTTTAGCTTATAGAATTGGACTTGTTTTAAATTATTGACCAGTAAAACGATATGTGTTAGTTTTACACACTATATATTATAATGCGAGCATTCTAATAAGCATAATCTTTTCAGAGAGCACCATGAACCTAACTATGTTGAAAAAGGGTTTTGAACTTTTCATGATGAGCTTTTGGCATCTGGCAAACTTGAATCTCTTCCCTACTGCTGTGCGAAGCCATTCTGTACCACTCTTTGGTAAGCAGACAAGTAAAACCCTATATCCTGGAAAAGATCAATGGGCAAGCATTTGATCACGGAAGAGCAGAAATGAGTTTCAGGAGGGATGCTAAAGCCCAGATGGCCCTGCAGGGTCTGCCAAGATGTTCAGAGGCCCCAGGACAGCCAAGCCAACAAATGGGCTATGCTCTGCCTGTTCTATGGACAGCACTAGGGTGGAGAGTTCTGGTTATTTAGCAAAAGAGATGGGTCCCAGATTAGGAAAACGTGGGACTTTCTAATTAGCTGCTTCGGAATAGCGACTGGACTTTGTGACCTTTGCATCTGTTGCCCTTTTCTCATTTGCTCAATGGCTCATCGAATGCACAGGTTCTGTTTAGATGGTATTTGATCTCACTGCCCTCTCTCCCGTCTATAATTACTTCTTGAGTGGCTGATAAGGACTAGGCACTGTGTTAGGGCTGTATATATAATAGTGAACAAGATGGACATGGCCCCTGCCCTCATGGGCTTATGGTCTAGTGGGGAAGATAAAAAATGTAACCAACAGTTATAGTAATGCATAATGAGGGGTATAAAAGAGAAATTGCAGAGTTCTATAAGCACACATAGCAAGGGAACCTAATGTAATCTAAAGGTCAGAGAAGGTCTCTCCGGAGGGGATATGTCATCCTTCAGAGACCCAAAGGATGACTAGAAGTTCATTAGTACGGTAAGGAAATATGTCAGACAGAGAGGACTGTGTGTATGAAGCTGTGAATCTGAGAGAGATTTTGACATATAATTGGAGGATAAAGAGGACAGAAGGCTAAAATGGAGAGCCCGGAGGATTTCTGTTTCCTTCGCTCCCTTCCTACACCCCAGGGAATGAGGCAGGAGTGAGGAAGGTGGGGAGAGGGCATTGGCAGGAGGAAGGACATCACTGGGAGCGCAAAGTACATCTCTGGAAATGCTTCACGGGAACAGGAATTGACTACCCCACAAAGGTAGAGGATGGGTTAGATTAGGGTTAAGTTATCTCTATAGTGTGGCTGGAGGGTGACGGGAAGAGGAAGCAGTCGGGAATCAACAGAATATAGAAGTTGCTAAGATAACCCAGATGGTTGTGTGTAGGGAAAGGAGAGAAGACCTAAAACAGAATCCTGCAAAACACGCTCGGTTGACAGGCAGAGGAAGCGCTGCAAAGCCTGAGAGGAGAGTCCAGAAAGGGAGGAGAAAAACTAGGAAGGTGTGGTGTTACCTAAGTGAAAGGAGAGAGACTTCCAGAGCTGGAACTTGCCTTGGGCACAAAATTTAAGAGGCTGGCAAAAAACTTAGTAATTAAGATAAATAATATTTTAATGTAATATTTTAAAAAAACAAAGGTAACGTAAAAATCCATGATGAACGAAGTTATCAGATTTTTAAATAAAGATGGGATCAGAATTACTGAATTTTCTTTTTGCCCCCAAGCTCCAATATAGCTCACAGGACACTGTTAATATTGTTATATTTAGAAGTCTTATATTTCACAGTTTGATATTTTGTTTATGTGGAAAGAAGGGGCAATCAACGGTGTTAAATGTGGATGAGAAGTCAGTCGATATAAAGGCTGAAATGAGTCCACTGGATTTAGGCATAAGGTATTGTTATTGAATTGTTTCTCTACTTTGTTTTAATAAATTGTAATGGAAGTTATCTTATTGTCTCTGCAAACATAATCATCCAAACTTCCAAAAAAGCTGAGTCCTTTTCCGTATTAGGAGATTTTATAGATATAAACATACATTTTTTTCCTTTTTTTTTCAGTTTTTTATTGTGATAAAATACACATATCATAAATTTGCCATCTTAAAACCATTTTAAGTGTACCGTTCAATTATATTAATTATGTTAATATTTTTGTGCAATAGTTACCACCATTCATCTCCAGAAATTTTTTCATTTTGCAAAACTAAAATGCTATACTCACTAAAACCTTTTTGATTTAAAGTCTATTTTGTCTGATATTAGTATAGCCACCCTGCTCTCTTGGTTACTGTTTGCTCAAAATATCTTTTTTCATCCTTTAACTTTCAACCTATTGGTGTCTTTGGATCTACAGTGAGTCTCTTGTAGGTAGCATGTAATTTGATCATATATTTTTATCCATTCTGCCAATCTCTGTCTTCTGATTACAGAATTTAATTCATTTGTATTTTAAGGAATTACTAATAAGAAGGGACTTCTGCTATTTTGCTATTTGTTTTCCATATGCCTTATAGCTTTTTTGGCCTTCATTTCCTGCATTTCTGTCTTCATTTGTGTTTTGTTGATTTTTGTAGTGAAATGTTTTACTTCCCTTCTCATTTACTTTTGTGTATATTCTACAGCTATTTTCTTTGTGGTTGCCATGGAGATTGCATTTAACGTCTTAAAGTTATAACACTCTAATTTGGATTTATACCATCTTCACATCAAGAACATATAAAAACTACTCTTTTGCAGCTCCATCTCTATACTTTTCAGTTGTCAGTGTCACAAAATCACATCTTTCTGCCTTGTGTGTCTAAAACCACGAACTAATCATTATTTTTTAAAATGAATTAGTCTCTTATATAGAGAACAAAATATATTGCAACCAAAGTTACAGTAATACTAGCTTTTGTAATTGCCCATGTGTTTACCTTTATTGTGATCTTTATTTATTCTTGTGGCTTCAAGATGCTGTCTAATGTCCTTTCATGTCAACCTGCAGGACTCCCTTAAGAATTTCTTGCAAGGTAGTTCTAGTGGTAACAAACTCCCTCAGCTTTTATTTTTCTGTAATGTCTTAGTTTCTCTCTTGCTTTTGGAAGACAGTTTTGCTGCATATAGGATTTTCACCATTTCTTTTCTTTTAGCACCTTAAATATATCAGCCCACTGCCTTCTGGCCTCCCAAGTTTCTGATGAGAAATATGCTGATAATGGTATTGAGGATCTCTTGTGTGTGATGAGTTATTTCTCTCTGTTGCTTTCAAAATTGTCTGTCTTTGTCTTTTTTTTTTTTTTTTTTTGAGACAGAGTCTCACTCTCTTGCCTGGGCTAGAGCACTGTGGCGTCAGCCTAGCTCACAGCAACCTCAAACTCATGGGCTCAGGCACAGGCACGTGCCACCATGCCTGGCTAATTTTTTCTATTTTTAGTTGTTTGGCTAACTTCTTTCTATTTTTAGTAGAGACGGGGTCTCGCTCTTGTTCAGGCTGGTCTCGAACTCCTGAGCTCAAGCAATCCTCCCGCCTTGGCCTCCCAGAGTGCTAGGATTACAGGTGTGAGCCACCGCGCCCGGCCTGTCTTTGTCTTTTGACGGTTTGATTACAATGTGCCTCAGACTGGGTCTCTTTGAGTTCATCCTTTTTGGAGTTCGTTGAGCTTCTTGGATGTTTATATTCATGCATTTCATCACATTTGGAAAATGTTTAGCCATTATTTCTTCAAATGTTCTCCCCACCCCCTTCTCTCTCTCTCTTTTACTTCTGGAATCTCTGGAATTTTTCATTTCAGTTGTTTTACTTTTTAGCTCCAGAATTTCCTTTTGCTTTATTTTCAGGTTTAAAAAAAAAATCTCTTTATCAATATTTCCATTTTGTTCAGACATTGTTTTCTTGACTTTCTCCATATCTTCCTTTAGTTCTGTAAGCATCTTTAAGGCAGTTGTTTTAATGTCTTTATCTAGTAGATCTGCCAGTAGGTCTTTCTCGAGGATAATTTCTGTTGGTTCTTTCCTTTGGTTGGGCTATACTTTCCTATTCCTTTGTATGCCTTGTGATTTTTTTGTTGAAATCTATATATTTGAATCTAATAATGTAGTATCTCTGAAAATCAAATTCTCTTCTTCTCTTCCTCAGCTGCTTCTGTGCTGAGAATCAATCTGAGGTATAAAATTAAGTTATCTTAAGGTTGTTTCTGAGCCTGCATCTCTCCCTGAGCATGCATAGTGATTTTGTAATTTCCCCTATATATGCAGTCTTTAAAGTTTGACTCTCAAAAGGGGAAAAAAATAAAAATGAAGGGGGGCGGTGAGGGGAAATGTACCAGTCCTTTAAATCCTGCAGGAGTCACTTGAGCCAGAGGGGGAGGGGCATGCAACAATGCAAGAAGGTGCAATACTAAGGGCCATTGCCTCTCTGTTGCACCTCTGTGATCAGAAGCAGCGATCAGTGATCAGAGCACAGATTCCTGACATTTGGAGGACAAGGTTCTTTTTGCCTACCCTGGCTCCCACAGCTGTATGCAAGCTGCTCCAGGAACATGTGCACAGCCGCCTGCCAGGCTCCCCCTCCGCCTGTAGGGGGAGCATGGGTAGCTGCTGATGAGCTGAGAGCTGAAATTGGGCAGAATTCATTGCAATTTACCATCCAAGCCTTCCCCTGGAAGTTGAAAGTCTTCAATAGACTCCAGAGTTCCAAAATCTTTACATCAGACAGATTGTTGCAGTGTAATTGTCATCTGTGTGGGGAGACAGATTCCTGGTGCTTCCTTTCCACCACCTTCCCAGAGTCCTCCATTGCCAAATATACATTTTTAATCTCATGGTATCCTTCACATTAACTTTAAGGTGAAATGAAACAATTCCTTAATTTTATAAATTGATCTTTAGAAGTTCTCCGGATAGATCCTTGTTCTTGCCTACATCCATAGGGCAGGCATATATTGAAGATCAGAAATAGAACCTGGGGAGTTAGGTAATTAGGTACAATCGCTAATCTCATTCCTGTTTACCCCTGAGAGAAGCCAATTGGTGTTTTGTTTGTAGGTCTTTGTATCTGTTGGGAGACACTAGATTCTTTTCAAATAATTTGCTTCCTGATAGGCTCTTTAGTTAGAAGTATTTTATATAATTCAGTTTTACGTACAATAAAATCCCCAGGTCCCCCTCTAATAAAGATATTTATCCACATTCCTTCTCAAGTGCTCTGTTGCCCTTTATTCAGATGCCATTTTATATTCTAATCTTGGTCGGGATACTTCAGAACATTAGAAGTAACACGTCATGGCCCAGTCATCTGTTCAAAATCTAGGAAACTCCAGCTTCACCTCTCTGTGTCCATACGTTAATTATATTTATAGGGTAAAAAAAAACTGTATGTATATCTCATGAACTCAGCTTCTGGTCTTAGGATAGTCAGCCATCCTGGTTTGCCTGGGGCTGTCCAGGTTTTAGCACTGAAAATCCTGTGTTCTAGGGAATCCATCAGTACCAAGCAAACCTAGATACGTGGTCTCCCTATATGGCCTAGAAATGTTTTCCACTTTCCTTTATTAAATCCACATAATTTGTCCAGGTGTAAGGGTAGCAGGTGACTTTGCCAATTTTGCATATTCATGTTCTGGTTAATTTGTTAACATTCATGGACTGCTGGCAGTTTCAAGCAAGAGAGGAATTAAGACATCCTGCACTACGACCGTCTCGTTTTACAGAGAACTAAAATCTCAATTGCATTGGCAAGTTTTAGTCGTCTTCATTCCTCTCTGGCTGCCATGGTACCAGATTTCTGCAATGTCTTCAAGCATCTCCTTTCCCACTAATTAAAAACAAATGATTATGTTTGAATATCAGCTGCAATAGCAGGAAAAAGTAGTGTTCAGTTAGTTTTAAATTGTCCGATAATCTTTTTCTAATGCCTCTATTTGCGTCATAGGCAGTTTAACTTCCCTCATGTCTAAAGTTCAATGTCTCTCATGGATTACTCATATTATCTGAGTGTGAAAATAAATATAGTCAAGTTAATTAGCATCAATTTTAATAAGATCCCGAAGTAATTTTACACAATGCTTCCTGGGAAGAAAGAAATTAAACTTCATAACTGAGATGATGGGATCTGAAATAGAAGCAATGCATAAAAGAAAGAAACACAGAAAAGGGAGAAAGACGTGTGTATTGTGTGCGATGTATGGATAAGGTTTTCTTTTCAGAATCACACAATGGGCCTTTGTTATTTTGCCTCCAAAGGAAGTCATAGTCTTGGTTCTCAAACAAACAGACTGACCTTGTGGGCTTGGTGAGAATTCAAATATCTGGCTCCCATACTTGGTCATTCTTACTCAGTAGCTCTAGAGTGGGACCTGGAAATCTTTATTTTTAATAAACTTCAAAAGTGATTTGGATGGAGTTGGTCAATGGAATGATAGCTGGGACCCATTGAGCTAAGGCTATTTGAAGAGGCTTTCCTATTTTTCACTTTGGGAAAAATATTTAGTGGTCATTCTTCAGACTTTTTCAGGATGACAGGTATCACCATCCTTCCTTCAAAGAGGAGAAAATTGAAGAAAGCAGAGTCATATTTTCATGTCAAAAGTATGAGAAAATGAGGATATTTACCATGCAGTTTCATCTTAAAGAATACATTAAGGTCCTGAAATAAGACCTCCTATAAAGTGCAAGGGTGAATTTCTCCACAAGGCATGTGGACTATGCAAGCAATGTGTACGTTCTATGTTTGACCATAACGAAGAGATAGCATAGGGGTGGCTCCTGGAAACTGCCCAGAGTCCAGCATTTTTCAACTCTAGTCTGACTTGCGCTGTAGCGATTGTCCAACCTTAATCAGGCGGAGAAGAAAAGACTAAAGTCTCTCTTTTCATTAGTCATGATGGAAGTACTTATTAAGTGTATGTTTACGTGGCCATGTACACATACCCACATATCCTGGAAAAGTCCTCTGAGAAACTAACACAAAGCCCCAGGTTCTTAATTAGCAGAGTGGATTCCCCAGCCCTGTCACTTAAGGGTATAGCAGAAGATGTGCTTGGTAGTTAATTGGATGAGCTGTAAAACTGGAATCCTGACCACTTGTGGTCATTAAAGATCCCTAAGTACTTCCCTTACAGCAGGTGGAGTCCTGGACAAATTCCAACTCTGATAATTAAATTACATTCTGCCCAGCTTCCCTGTACACTTTCAGTTGGACTCTGTTCCCTTTCGATCCTTAATTGCAACTGACTTGTACATTAATAGCAAACCACTGAATTTTAAAGATGCCTACAATATAGTAACAATGTCCTGTAATTTATGGAGAGAGATTCACTGGGTTAGTGGTTGAGAGACATATTTTGTACAAAGGGGAAATTGTTGGATTAGTATCTAGAGACATGTATCACTCCTGAAAAATTAAGCCTGTTAAACATTTCAGTATGTAATTAAAAGTGCATGTCCTATTAGCTTTTAGAAGCCATTTTGCCTGTTCCTTTTATGGGAGATGTCTTTCTGTAAACAAAGTAATTAGTAGACGTACTTTATTAGCAGACCAGATCCATGTGTTTCATTTAAAAAACACCAAAAAATACAACAGCTTATCTCAGTCATTAGAATAGAAGTAGAGATGAGAACAGTGAGATAGACAGACTGGGAACTGATTTGATAACTTGGATTTGTTGATGCAGAATTCGACCTCATGTGTTTTCATTATAAGCAATTAGTCTGCTTTTCATCTTCTGCTATGTTTTTCCAAAATAGGGAAGTTTGGAGAGCTATGTGCTTTCTCTTAACAGTTATATTTTGTTATACTTACAAATTGCTTTAGTAATATATATATTTTTTCAAACACATGATAATACAGTAAAATGCATATTTACTTAGAATAGACCATTGGGTAAGGTGAACAAACTCCCTCAAATTATTATTTAGCAGGTTGTCTGTTTCTGGGAATTAGAATTCTCTCTAAAATATTTTAAAGATATGAAAAAATTATTTTCTCGTTGTGGATCATAACTTTCCAATTAAAAAATATTTAACATGCATTGTGTTAATAGACCAAAAAAAGGCCTTTATTTGGTATCCTGATTATCCTGGTATCAGACATATTCAGGAAAGCAAAATATACTTCCCAGTTTATGTAGTTTATCAATATTTTTGAGAATAAGTCCAGTTGGAGATTGCTTCTGTTATTGTTAAATGAATTTGTTTCAGGTAATATACCTAGCTCAAAATTTTCTACCTTTAAAACAAAATGAGTCAATGTTCAGCTCCCTGCACCCACACAATGCTTAAATTTGTGAATTTTATAATCATTTTCTGTGCATCTTTTCTCTAAGCCACAATGAACATTGCTTTACTTTAATTGGATTAATAAGAAAAAATAGGAATCAGAAGGTAGACAATAACTGGTTTTCATTGTAAGGTAGCTGTTTTTATTAGCTGGGTTAATGTAAGGAAGTTTTTTGAAAGTTTTTGAAAACTTGTTTGATATAAATATATTCCTGCAATGAAAAGAAGTGAAATTTTATCCTTAGAAGGTCTTTAAAAAATAAGGAAAGTTCTCAGATATGTAGATGGCTTGTGAATGTTTCTGTCCTGTGCTTGGAATACAATAAATATAGGCAGGGGTTGTTTGTTTGCTTGTTTGTTTTAATGGTAAATTAAAAATTACCTAAAGAAAGAAAAAAAAGAACATATCAGATTGAGCTATTTCTTATAGAAGTTTAAAATGACTTAGCGGAATTGTGGCTATCTGTGAAACGTGTTCATCTCATTTTCCTCTAGAAACTTCTCTAAAATGAAAGTAAAGAGTAAAACTTTACAGCCACATGTCAAAGAAAATGAGATAAAGGCCATTACCTTTTGGGAGAATTTCTACATTATTAATCTGGCATAGAGATCTATCCTTCTAAACATGAACTGCTGGCCCTTCCAAGATGGAAAGGGTCCAATATTTATATAGGTAGTCAACTATATTATAGTTCAAAATATTTTATAATTTATAATTTTCATTATGATTTCTTCATATGCAAAATTCAGAAGTTTCTCTCTCTCTTTTTTTTTTTTTAATTTGAGGCAGAGTCTTGCTCTGTCACCTGGGCTAGAGTGCAGTGGCATCATCACAGGTTATGCAACCTCAAATTCCTGGGCCGAAGCAATCCTCCTGCCTCAGCCTTCCCAGTAGCTGGGACTACAGGCAAGTGCCACCATGCCTGGCTCATTTTTTCTATTATTATTATTATTTTTTTTTTTTTTGTAGGGATGGGGTTTCTCTTTTGCTCAGACTGGTCTTGAACTCCTGACCTCAAGCAGTCCTCCCACCTTGGCCTCCCAAAGTGCTAGGATTATAGGCATGATCCAGCACACCCAGCCTGTTTCTTTATGTTTAAACATATTTTCTAGTTGTCTTTTTGTTTTTTATTTTTATCTTAATTGCTTTTGGATATCATATACTCTATTTCTATTTAGCAGTTTCCCTAGAAATTATAGAATGAATATTTATTTTATTTTATTTATTAATCTTTTAAATTTTTTTTTTTGAGACAGAGTCTCACCCTCTTGCCTGGGCTAGAGTGCTGTGGCGTCAGCCTAGCTGACAGCAACCTCAAACTCCTGAGCTCAAGCGATCCTCCTGCCTCAGCCTCCTGAGTAGTTGGGACTACAGGCACGTGCCACCATGCCCCGCTAATTTTTTCTATTTTTAGTTGTCCGATTAATTTCTTTGTATTTTTAGTAGAGACGGGGTCTCGCTCTTGCTCAGGCTGGTCTCGAACTCCTGAGCTCAAACAATCCGCCTGCCTCGGCCTCCCAGAGTGCTAGGATTACAGGCGTGAGCCACCGCGCCCGGCCTCCCCTTTGCAACCTTTACAGAAACACGTGGCTGTATGGTTACATTCCACAGGAGATGTTCATGAAAGTGAGGGGTCCTGCACTTAACCTTTGTTAGCTTCATGGTAAATTTGTCTCTTATCTTCAGGAAATGAAGTCAAACAGCTACATGTATTTTAATGATATTTAAAGGCATTTGACAATAAAATATAGAATGCAGTTGAACTTAATGATAAATTCTTTTGAAATGCCATCCTTATTTAAAAGTGAACAAAAATCCCACTCATACATCTTTTGCAACCTATGTCAACCACTAAAATCAACTACTGAAATAAAATAAATGCACCAGACTTTTGAGTCACTTTGTTACCAAGAGTGACATAAAGATTAACAAAACGTGGGCCAGGTGCGGTGGTTCATGGCTGTAATCCCAGCACTTTGGGAGGCCAAGGTGGGAAGATCGCTTGAGGCCAGGAGTTTGAGACCAGCCTGGGCAACATCGTAAGACCCCATGTCTACAAAAAATAAGAAAAATTAGCCGGGCATGGCTGCATGTGCCTGTAGTCCTAGCTACTCGGGAGGTTGAGGCAGGAGGATTGCTGGAGCCCAGGAGGTTACAGTAGGCTATGCTCATGCTACTGTTCTCCAGCCTGGGTGATAGAGACCCTGTCTCTAAACATACAAACAAACAAAAAGTGTATTAAATGATATATTGCTTTCATTAAAACTATTGATTTTTTTTCCAGAGATGACACAAAGGATTTTTGTATCATAAATATATAAAATAAAGATATTTAAAATATTATTTATTACACCCCTTTAAAACATGTTATATAAAGTACATAATATATCAGTTTCTATATGCGAATTATGTGTATACATATATACATACATATGAACATAAATACCTACACATGTATGTACGTACATACACATGTACTGGGGGTGTATACTCAAAAATCTTTACTGATGATATGCACAATTAAAACTATTTTGGTATCATTGAATTAGACATTGAAGGAGAGTCAAAATTTGACCCCAAAGGGCCCTATCTCTTCAACCAGCTTGAATTATGCCCAGTCCCTAAAACAAGTCTTTATATTCCCACCCTAGTGTCTTTACCCAAGTAAATCCTGCTTCAATTTTCAACTTGGAATATCCCCTTTTTTTCTGGCTTACTCAACTCTTATCTTCAAGGACCCGTTCTTCAAAGACTCCCCTGGCCTCTTCAGTTTCCAGAGTTCCCACATTTTATTAAATGAATCGCACTATTTTCTCTTCACTAATATGCTTTTAGCTCCAAGCGATGTATTTTAAGGCATCTCTTTTATTATTTGTTCTAATGCGTATGTGTCTTATTTTTGCAGCTTCTCAAAGGCAAACCTCTCTCTTATCCTTTTGTGCCCCCCACCGCACCTAACATGAGTCTATGCGTATAGTAGATCCTCCGTGAAGATTCGTGGCATCAATACCTTTTTTGGAAAAATCAAGTTGAGGGGAGATATCTTTGTAGTTCCCACAGCTCTCTGTGGGAGGAGGGTGTGTGAAGGCTGTCGTGGTGACAACCTTTTCTTCCCGGTGACACGGTGGGAGGAAAGTTCTCTCCTTTATACATGGATCCCGTGCTGAGAATGGAATCCCAGGATGACTATCAAGTGAGTGGTGTACACTGGAACCTCAGACTATGACACTAAAGGGGGAGAATGACGAGATAATTTTATCTTCTCAACAACTTACTTTTCTGCCTTATTCTTCATCATAAGATCATGTTCACTAGCAAGGGCAGACGGGAGGGCGGGGATGAATCTCTCTGTCTCGGGCCAGTTTGGTATCTCTGTAGAAAGAAAACAAATCGATAAAAAAAGGAATCCTCTTTCCTTTAGAAGCATCCTTTCCCTTCGGCCCTGTTCGAAGCGCACCTTCACGGTCCCTCTAAAGATGTCTGTTATTTTTTAACAGCAGAGGTCCTCCTTGCTCAGCACTCCTCCAGGATCCAGGAACTACTCATCCTAAAAGCATGAGATAGTTGGGAACTGCGTGACTTAAATGATTAAAAAGCCATTGTCTGTGCTGTAGCTGGGTTTATGATGTCTCTTCATCTCTACACCTGCCAACGTTTCGAGGTTCTAATTAGCTGCCAATCAGGGTAAAAAGCTCAGAATAAGCAGCCTTGTGCCTCGAATTACTATGTGGAAGTATATGCAAATTACTTGGGTTAAAGATGAGAAAGAATCTTTACTTTAGAGAATGAAAAGCTATATTAATCTCTTCTAGGATTATCAAACACTGGTACATGGATTATTGACCTTGTCACGATGCCAGATAGAATAAGACCATGATCCAGAGCCAGTCCAGATCTCCTGGACACTGTAAAACCTGCTGGCTAGTTCCATAGGAATAGCAGGGAGTACAAAGAAGCAAAGCCTACACAAATCTGAGTGTGTCTGGGGTCCCAAACCCATGCGATCGGGACAAGCTCTACCCTGCGCCACCCACCTTTTCCCATCTGTATCCATCTCCCACTGTGTTATCAGACGCTCCAGATGGAGCTTCCTGCGCAACTGTTAATTATTATTATTATTTTTATCTCTTCATCCATAATGTCTCTAAATCTCCTGGCACTGCCACTGTGCCTTTGTTGGAAAGAGATGATAGCCTTCTGAAACGGTGATGGCGGCATTTCTTTGCGAGCTCTCAGGAGCAATGTGGATACTATTTAAGTTTTAAAAAATAATAATTATGTCCCGACACTTAAAAAAAGTGAATTTCTTTGTAATTAGTTCTAGTGTTTAGGATTGCTTTAAAATTCGAGAAAGTTTTTTTCCTTTAAACAAGAAGAAAGGATTCAGCTTGTTTCCCTTGTTTGGGATCTTTTGGGATGAAAAGCACTCTAGAAATGTAAGCTATTATTAATCCGCCCCTTCTCCAGACACATGTCGACAGGGGCTCTAAACTGTGTATCAGCTGATGGCATGTCTCGGTTTAAAAGAAGCTGCAAAATTATTTTAAGCATGTTCTTCGAGTTTGCCCAAAGCCTATTTCCATGGAAATAGAAGTGGCATCCCGCAGCTGAGGCTGCTGTTGATTTTAGCAGTTACGGCAGGTTCAGCTGGGTGGATGCTACCTCCTGGACAATGCTTAATGCTTTTTCCTAAGTGTTTTGTATAGCAAGGGGGGCGGGGGGCGGAGGTTAGGTTGTGCCTGGATGCAGCGAGATAGAGAAATTGTGAAAATCCTTGCTTTTTATAATAGGACCTTGATTACTGTTACCTCCTTTGCAAGGGCTTGCTGGTACTGCACAGCAAGCTGAAGAGAAAATCATCATGTCTTGCCCATGAAGCTTTACCAGCTGTGCGCCTAGTTGGAATTTTCTGAGTAATACTTCCTTTTCCAATGTTGCCTCACAGCTGGTGTTGACTGACCCCAAGCAATCCAGAAATCATAGTCTGTGTTGTCATTGTCCTCCACGAGGTATTAAGTTCTTGCATGTGTGTATCACTATATTGGGCACTGCCTGGGCAAGACGGCTCAAGATCACTCCAGTGCAGACAGGCATGTGGAGGGTGTCGTTGGAACTGGCAAGCTCTGAACACCGTAGGAATAGACAAGCCTGAGGATTCGCATGGCATGTAAGTGCATTTGGTGAATTTTTGTTTTTTTTCCAGGGTGAGATCTGTGGAAATTTGTGAAAATTTGGAATATTTTTGATGTAATTTGGAAATGAATGATAGCACTGACCTCATTTTAGTTCCTGGTCCCCGAACCCCTCGGGGAGAATTTTTGGAGCCTTAGGCTAGCAACATGGGGAGCATCAGGACATCTTCTCAAGGTCCCACTTGGACCATGTATTTTGAATAGCTCTGTGAGGCTAAGCTTCACTGTGTGCTTCAGTTATCTATTCTCCCCAAAACTCAGTGGTTTCAACAACAATCATTTATATGCTTATGATTCTTTAATTTGACTATGACTCAGCAAGGACGGTGTGATTCTGTCCCATGCGGCGTTAACTTCCAAGATGGCTCTCTCACGTGGCTGGCAAATCTGTATTCAGCAGGGGCAGTCAGCCAAGGGCACCTCGTTTGGCAGGATTCCCAGGTTCTTCTCCATATGGCCTCCCCATGTGACAGCCAGTTTGGGCTTCCTCACAGCAAGGTGGTCCAGGGTAGTCGGGTTCCTTACGTTATGGATACCTTCCCCCAGAGCGCAAAAGCAGGCGCTGCCAGGCCTTTGAAAGGCTTAGTCTTGGAACTAGCATAGCATCAGTTCTGCCAGGTCACAGGGGCAGCTCAGATTCAAGGAGAGAGGCTAGCCAAGGATGTCCTAAGAGGTGTGGTGCATTGCAGGCTATCAGTGTAACAGTCTTCCAGTGTGGTTCTCTGGTTCTAGCGGTTGTCCCTTCTCTGATCCCTAATGTGCACTGCCATCACCCAAAGTCTTAGCGACCTGCCTTCCTCTTGCTAGAACTTCCAAGGACTGAAATTCTTCTCTTCAAACTTTGTCCTCATGGCAGCTACCAAATGCCTTGCTCTGCCTTGCTGACACAACCATTCATTTCCCGTGTGAAGTTTTCTGGAAGCTGCCTACCAGACCGTGTTTCTGATTCTCAATCAGAGGTCTGAATGCACTAGGTATATGCAACAGTGTGCCAGGGGTGGGAGGAATTGTGAGGTATATACATGAACCATCTTCCCTGAAAGTCACTTTTACTGAACATACAGATTTTAAAATTGTCATGTCAATCATTTTCCATATAAAATCTAACGTGAGTATACTGTGGAATAAAACATGGAGTTCTATTGAATTTTTGAGATCAAACACACAAGGCTTCAAAGATAATTAAAGCTTAGTGTGGCTGCTTCAAACTATACCACCAGACTCCTGGGCTGTGCGTGTCTTCTCCCATGTCTCTGCTGGGTCTGTTCAGTTTTTGTTACTAGACCCTCTCCCTCTTGTCTTGTTTATCCTGCTATCTACCAAGGTCCAGATTAGCCTACACGGTGGCCTGGGCCTTGGCCATCGTACTTTCAATGCTTTTTGTCTACACCAGCTTTCCTGTAAAGGGAGAAAGCTGTTTGGTGAAGGAGGAGGAAATGCACATTGATTCTGTATCCTCTTTCTGGGACCCAGATCTTGTTCTAAACTTTGCTCTGTTAAAAGCATTTTCTGTTTACCTGCCTTGGGTATCTCCCCCACTGTGTGCTTTCCCAGCCTCCCAACGTTACTGGATAATAGAGAGCATTGCTTCGATGGAAGCCGCAGAGGCTGGGGCTTTCCTCCTTTGTTGCTGTCCTTGGCCTGGCTGAAGGTGTTGAATACTGCTGCTGGGAACCCCAGCAATTCCTCACTACTGAGTCTCTGGTCTTTGTGAAGTCTCCAAGGCTGCACTGTTCCACAGGCCAAGTCCATTACTGTGGACCCCAGTCGTATTAATTCATGAGGGAAACGGTAGCGTCTAGAAAGCTCACTGGTGAACCTTAGGCAGGGCCTCAGGAATGCCAGCAAGCTTTATCTCATCTGTGTATAGCAGAGGCTGGGACCTCTGGCTCTAAACAAGCCAGGATGGTGAAGCCTCCTCCTGCGGGGATGGTGTTCGGCGGTGGACCGTGGTCTGTGCTTGGGCTGGGATTGCAGTTGCTATGAGTCCACTGCTGAGCTCCAATAAGCCTTCCAGTAACAACAGGGGAATAAGGTTGCTCTTTAACATGCCTCCAATCTTAGCCTAACCAAGTCCCATGGTGTATGTGTATTTATGGATCCTCTCTAATTTATTTAATTTAATTGACAACTAAAATTGTATATATTTATTGTGTACAATATGATGTTTCAAAATATGTATACATTGTGGAATGGCTAAATCAAGCTAATTAACATATGCCTTACCTTGCATACTTATTTTTTATTGTGAGAACACTTGAAATCTACTCTCTTAGCAGTTTTCAAGAATACAATACATGGTCGTTAACTGTAGTCACCATGCTATACAATAGATCTCTTGAAATCATTCCTCCTAACTGAAATTTTGTGCTCTTTGACTTACATATTCCAATCCTCCCCTACCCCAGCCCCTGATAACCATTCTACTCTCTGCTCTATGAGTTCACCTTTTTTAGATTCCACATGTGAGTGAGATCATGTGGTCTCCCATGGTGTTTAAATCCTGTCCGATCTTCACTGAATCCCAGAGGTGAATACTTGTCTTCTTCAAGCTCTTGAGTTATTGAAGCCCAGCCTAGCTAGTCTTCTGAAAGAACTTAGTATTTTGGACTTAACTGAGACCCTCAGCACTTTTGATGTTATTCTGATTAAGTACTCAAACTCTCAGAACTTCTCTCCCAGAGTTTTATAGTTCTGTAGGGACAGAATTAGGGGAACCATAAGATCTTGAACCTTCTTTTCTCACCTACAGTCCTGTCCCTTTGGATGGGCAGCTTCAGAGCCTGGTCCAGCCAGGCCTTCTGTAAGCACAGGCTCAGGTGTTCATCACAAATCCTCTTTTGATGCTTCTGTGTCCAACATTAGTCACATCTCACAGCCTTTAGCTGGGTGCTCTAGGGCTAGGGAACAAAATGCTAAACATGTCCTTGATGACCCAGAGACCAGCAAAACTGGATTCAAGCCCAATGTAGTTAGAGAAGAACCCTTGTGCATAGCTGAATGCTTTTCTCATTTATCTTCTATGGGAATGTATGTTCTGAGTTCTCTTCAGAGAGAGCCAGAAGTTCACCTACCAATTGGAACAGATTAGAGCAGAGCTAATTATTGCCCTTTAGTAACCACTGAAGAGTTAGTGTTGGGGGTGGCTTGTTAACCCCACATGGTGATGTACACCATTCTCTGAGGAGTCATCTGGGAGCGGCTATGTGAGATTCTGAGACAGACTCAAGACTCTATTATGGTTTTATATTTTCAAGGATCAGTATATTGTAAGAGCAAGTTTTCTGCTGACTGACAAACTGGTTTGAAATAGCATTTCCTCCATGCTTTCACAGTGTAACTTTGGACAAGCTACGTAATCTCTTGAGGTCTCAGTTTTCTCATTCATAAACATTTGGTAACAATAGTTACCATCTTGGGTGGGCCTAATGAGATGATGTGTCTGGCATGTAGTAAACCCTCTATAATCCTTGAAATAATAACAACAATGCTAGCATTTTTTTTTTTTTTGGTATAGCAGTGTAAGTCTGGCACAGTATTAAGCACACTACATGCTTTACATACAAAAAAGCTATATTACTATTCCTAGACTAGCATCAGCTAATGGATGAGAAAGCTAAAAATTTTGCCTGAATCCAACTTATGCTCTTACTCTTGGCCAAAGAAAAGGTGTCTCTATGTCCTGGTAACTTGATCTCATAAAACTGGCTACAGGAACCTTTGAGAGGAGGATGGTATAATGACTGTTTCAGCTTCCTTACCAGTTCATTGTCCAGCTCTCTGAGTTGGAGCAAATCTCTTTTCCTTGTAGGTTCAGTTCTGCCCCAGACTAAGTACAATCAAGGAGAATATAATTAGCTCTAGGACAAGGGACAACTTACTGCTGACTCTACTCTGACTCTGTACTATAGTTGTGATAAGGGGCCACCATCTTGGACTCAAATTCTGACAACTGGGTCCCTGTCATATTTCCTTCTGTCCCCACCTTATGCTCTATCTTTTACCCCAGTTCCTTAAGAATCACCCTCCACTGATTGCTAATCCATGAAATTTCCTGGTCCTGATCATTCATCTCTTTAGACATCAGTCTATTCTTGGCCAGAATACCTGATCAGTCTGCCCAGCATTCCTCCTATGGCATAGAAAGTGATGCCTTCTGTATTGGCTTTTTACCCTGAATGAACCTTGCCATTCATTCATTCATTCATTTATTCATTAAATAATATTTAGTGACCATGATGACGATGTTCCTGATCTCAAGATATCCACAAGGTCCTTTAACCACACTTTCTTTTAGAACTGTTTCATAGCTTGAACAAACCCTCATTCTAATACAACCTGGTTCTGCCACAACTTTTATTCTTGTTTATTTTCTACAAATTTCTTGGACATTCAACAATCTTAGGATAAAAAATTCTCCAGCGGTTGCTATCTGTCCCCCTTGGAAACTTGAGCTCTGAGGGCAGCTCTAATCATTGGTTCTATCAGAAAAAAAAAAAATTGGAGACAAATAAAGCAGCTGCAGTTGAGGTATGTGTGTCGTGTTAACACAACGAAAGATTCTTCCATTTCTTGTTTGTTCTGCTCACAAGCTTACAGGCAAAAGACTAGTTTAATAGGAAGTTTCAGTCACAAAGCAATTTCATGCAATAGGTCCCAATACTGCACTTTGGTTGACAACGGTGGCTCCAACACACGGAGAAAATGCACTGGGGGTGTGCTCTTTTGTTGATATTGGGCCTTAATAAAAAGATTTTGTTAGATTTTTCAATAAGAATGCTCCATGGATATATTTGCCAAATTCATTTCTATATCTAATAGCGTCATAGCAGGGCTCCAAAAAATTGACTTCATGCATTATGTTAGTGTGCTCTTGGAATGACAAACCAGGTGGTTAAGTTGATTAATGGAAGGTATGTTTATTCACCGCTTTGGATAAAACAAAGTCAGAGGGGTCAATAAGTGAACTCTTCATGGAGGCCAGTGTTATCACCCCTATTAAAATATTAACCCAATTCATTCCCTGGCTGCCTCGTTAATCAATTCTTTTTTTCATATTAATTTAGTTGTTAGGCCTGGCTCTTTCCCAAAGCTTGTCCAGGCAAACAAGATAAATCACAGGTGGCAACCAAATGACGGTCATGGTTAGTGTTAACTCTCTTGTAACACTTTAAGTTGGGCCTATGGGAAAGAATTTTCCTTAGTAGGGAAAGAGAAATGTAACCAAGGGCACACCAAGCCTTTTTGTCCTTCCAGTTTGAAAAATCAATGCATTGTTAAATCTCACTCAATTCATATTATCTTCGGGGATCTGCACAGTCAGCATGCAAAGTTCTCTTGAACAAGCTAATCTCAAGGTTCACAGATTATCCAAACACCATTTCTTTCCTGGACTGACTGTATCCTTCTACCTTTGTCACAGCAGTTCACACTTTCCTGCCAGTGGAACTGGATTTTCTATTTTGCAAAAGGGAAGGAGGCTTATGGGATATGCTGGGGACCAGAGGAGGGGATACAGGTAAAGAATCAGTGAGTCAATGAGTGATCCTTCTTTCTCTCTTGGACCACAGGGATCATCCAGTAGGGAAGGGCACTGCGCCCGGCCTTCAAAAATTTATAGTTTTTTTGGTGTTGGGAACGTTCAATATCCTCCTTCTAGCTATTTGAAACTATGTAACATATTATTGTTAACTGTAGTCATCCCAAAGTGCTATAGGACACTGGAATGTATTCCTCCTGTCTATTAATAGCTGTAATTTTGTATCCTTTAACAAATCTCTCAGTTGTTTTTGAGTCCACATGTAAGTGCAGCCTATAGGTCCTCATTGCTTTATAATTTGACCTAATTCCTAAAATCCTGTACGATGCTTTGTGGTTAGCAGTGTAGCTCTAGGACAGAGCTTCTCAATGAGATTGCCAGTTGTGAGTATACCTCCTGAGTAGCCGCCTCCTTTTACGAAAACCAAAACAAACATATTAAAACTAAAACTAAACACTCTGCATAAAAATGTGGGGGAAGCAGCGAAGCTTCAGAGGAAAAAGAGATCTGCTTGGGAGTCTGCTGGGGTCATCTCTCTGGGACCTTGCGGAGCCGTTTTTAGGCAGCTATGGCATTCAAACTCCACCACGGCCTTTGCTGCTCCTGTTTTAGGGGAATATAGTGCCTCAGTGATGTCAGCAATGTCAGAAATCCATCGGTTTACCCATGACATGGCGGAGACGACACCCTGTTACAGGGAACTCACCAACCTGAGTCTCGGCCTCTTGGCAGCACCTTCCTGTGATTCTCAGCAATGCTGTCCAGTAGCGGGAAATACGGTAGAGTGAGCACAACTCTCTCCAGTCACTCCAAAGGTGTAATTTTGTATTTTTTGACAAAGAAATGACATGGGGGATTGGGAATTGTGTGGATTTTGTTGTTAACCGGAAACCTTTATCTTCCTCTCCTTTCGCATTTCTCCTGTTTAATTTCTTTACTCTTCCTTCTCTTCGCTTTTGCTCTTCCTTTCTTCCCTCTGCTCTGCCTGTCTTCTTTCCACCCTCCTCGCCTCTGCCTGCCTTTCCCCAGCTCTCCCTGGAAGTGCTGGCTGACGACAGTCAGTGAGTAAACAAGCAGTCAGAGAGATGGATTCCAAAGTCAACTGCGGGAAAGCAAACCACACACCACAGTGATGCTTTCCCTTCCTCTCCACTTAGACGTCTCCCCTGGATGAACCAAGGACTTGGGTTTTTCTGCCAGTGTGCTATGACGGAAGAGAGTAGGAGAAAGAGGAAATAGGAAACAAAGGGGACTTCACGCAATCACACCAGGAGTTCATTTGTCAGAATATCAAGTTAAGTTATAGCATCATGACACAGAACATCATATTTAAGGACATGGTATTAAATCAAGTGGGATCTCACAGTTTTCCAGATAGGGTCTTTCTGAGGAGGGGACCTGAGGAGGCATTGCCGCTATCCATCTGAATTGTTGCCAGAAAAATAGTTGTTTCCCAAATCTCTAAGGCTGGGTTTGTTTTGGCTGAACCCCACATGCCTGGCCATATACTGGTCTGTCCTGGTTGTTCTGAGGGAGGATAGCTCTCCCCACAAGCAGTGACTCTAGAGGGAACTGTGCTGGTCTCAAGAAAGCCCTGGGCCTGACGAATGAGACATTCAGTTCTCCCTTCCATGTCCCTCCTTGTTCTCTGTAGTTTGAGTAAGTGACCAGATTCAGAAGCTTATTTCAGAATGCTGGGAAGAGACTCATGGAATCACAGAACCTTAGGACCAGAGAGGACTTTAAAAGCCATCAACCCCACCACTGACGGATGTTTCCTCATTCTTCTCCACTTCTGCCCTCTACCTGAACACTGCCAGGGAACTTGCAAGGTCCAGAGATGGCACATGTGATATTTATAATCTCAGAGAAAGCTCTGATGATTGGGAAACTCTTCTTCCTGTTGAATCAACATCTGTCTTTGGCCTGAAGTTTTTCCCATTGGCCTCTCTCAGGGCTCTTCTTGGACCCTGTGAAACAAGTCTTGGGTCAGTCTAAACGAAAACTGGGTCTCCCAACCCTCTAAGGTCCATACTAGAAATAGCCTTAGACCCTGGAAGCCGACATTAAACAAAGTGGTTGAAGCTAGGCATACCGTGAACTCAGTGAGTTTAATCAGAATGGCATAATTCGCTGTCTTGAAGCTTCTCATTATTAATTCTTTAGAAGATGGCATGGAGGCACTCTTTACTATATTAGTTTAAGAGTAAAGGCCTAAAAATAGATCGAACACAAGAAAAAAATTATAAGAAAATTATTTCCCCTAAATGATAGAGTTCCTTTCTGATATGATTTTGGGGCATTGGTTCAAACAGGTCAAAAAAATAAGTCACAGCTCTTTAGCAAGGAGCAGGAAGTTATAAAATTTGTATGTTAAAAGCATTGGGTGTGAAAGCATAATTTTAATGCTTTAGCTACTGGATCAAACTAGAGAGGAGACCTCTAAACTTCTTTTAGGTGTGAGTCTGAAATTCTTTACTCTTAGGTATGGAGGAATTTTCTACTCTGTTTCTCATTATTTATTTGTTTAGCAAATGTTTCTTAAGCACCAATCACAAGTCAGACACTGTGCTCCGTATGATTGGGGATTGGAGGGGGCATGTTCTTGTTTTACCTTCTGAGGCTTAACTTGGAACCAATTTTGTCAATTCTGCTGATAGGTTTGGATGAGATTCGATGTTCACTAATGGCTTTTCTCTTCCTATCACTATGATAATGCAGGTGGGGCCAGAATTTTACTGGCCTACTTTCAATGATGGCATTATTTTTTCATTCATCAAAAGGAACCCTTAAATCCAATCAGCCATCTGGCTTAAGTTAATAGTTCATCAATTTTAGTGTGAATTCCTATTATATACCTGCTTATAAATACTTGTCTGTAGTATATGTTCATAAAACCATTTTTATGCATCAATACTCCTTGAATTTTATAGCTGAAAAAGAAAATATGCGGTTAATCGTATTGTTACAAAAATAAATGTTGAGCCCTGACAATCCTCAGAGTGTCCAAGCAGTGAGTTTCCGTACACAGTGATGTTGCCCGGGGAAACAGAGTATCTGGAAACAGAGAAACCAAGCTTGGGTTTGGCTGAGGGCGGAGCGGGGAGGTAGCAACTGGGTTCTGGGGAGAACCGAACACTCTCCCCAGTAAGATGTGGTTGGGGAAAAAGATGCCCTTCTCATAAATGGACATGGTGTGCAAGTCGCCTTCCTCTGGGAACCAAGGTTTAGGTCCAGCCAGAAATAGTGATATGTAAACACCCCGATTCCCTCATGTGCAGGCGGAGAACTGAGCCAGTAAATACAAAGAGCCTTTTTTTAGCCAGCAGAAAGCAAATGAAAACTCAGTTAAGTGTGTTACCTAAATGGAAAGGTAAATTCAATTTGCAAAATGCTATAAAGGTCCTGCCATTCAGCATGACAGGCAGAAAAAATGATTTTAAAAAATGAAATTTTTTGTCTTATTCCATCAATGGCTTCCAGCTAGGAAGCTCTTCAAATAAGGGTACGGGATGACAATGGGAGAAGTACAGGTGAGGGTGCTTTGGGACCTGTGACCCGAGTTCTCCTTCGGCAGCTTGCTTTGTCCTTTAGGTTGCTAAGTGCTCTGGGACCACTGTCTGGCTTTGACCTCCCTTCCCCTTTCCCTCAGCTCTCTTCATTTTCCTTCTTGTGTTTTTCTTCTACTTTCTCCTAAGTCTGGAGGAGTATGGGGATGATGGTAGGAGAAGAGTTGTGGTATCATCGGGTGTGTTGGAGAGAAAAAATTTGCTGTTTGACAGACCATGGCCTAAATTGCTCTTGCATGATTTTATTTCGGTCCTAATTGTGGGGAGATGAGGATCGCCTGCACTGTCTAATATAGTGGCCACTAGCCACACACAGCTATTTATATTTAAAGTCTTTCAAATCAACTTAAAATTTCAGTTGTTTAGTTACACTAGCCACAGAATTCAAATATTCAATACCACATGGAACGTTTTCAACGTCACAAAATATTCTGTGGGCCGGCATTGGTAGACTAGGTCTACTGTAGGTACCGGTTTGCGACGAACCCCTTCCCCTTGCCAATGTATCCTCTGAAATACGTCTCGGGCAATCCTGGCTGCTGTGTATTGTTTTTAAATGTCATCTCTGTAATTCCTTCCTTCTCTAGCCCCTTAAACACATAGAGCACGCACACACACACAAACACGCACACGGCATGTACACATGCACATACACACACAGGCACACACATTTTCTTCCTGAGAGTCAGGAAGAGCAGGTAAACTCGGCCTCAAGTGTTTTGTTAGGGGCCATACTCAGTTTTAGGTATGTGGAATAAAAAGGTCATCTCTGTATCATGTTTAAATTGGGTCTTTCAAGCAAAAATAGGGATTGCTGGAAAATACGTTGAGGACTCAAAAATATGCTAAGTCTTACAACACACGACTAACATTTACTGAGTGTTTACCTTAAACGTGCATTCCTAATAACAAACATCTGACTCACTTTTAACAACAAATGGACTATACCAATGGGTGAGTTTTGTTTGCTTACTAATCCCACTTCTCTAGAGTACTGGCCAGAAGGACTTAGTTCAGTGAATTTCTCGTCCTGCTGATCTGCCTACCTCTCCTGATCACCCAAGGTGATCTCAACTGAAGTCTTCATTTTCTCTCCCCACATAGCCTGTACCATTTGTACCTTTCATAACTTATTTACTCTTTTTTATGCCACCTGTTCTTCCCTCTGTTTACTCTTTTCTCTCTAGGTTTTAGGCCTTTTCTCTATCCTGTATGTTCTTTTTTTTTTTTTTTTTTTGAGGCAGAGTCTCACTTTGTTGCCCAGGCTAGAGTGAATACCATGGCATCAGCCTAGCTCACAGCAACCCCAAACTCCTGGGCTTAAGCAGTCCTCCTGCCTCAGCCTCCTGAGTAGCTGCGACTATAGGCATGCGCCACTGTGCCCGGCTAATAAATATGTATTATATATATTTTTAGTTGTCCAGCTAATTTCTTTCTATTTTTAGTAGAGACGGGGTCTCACTCTTGCTCAGCCTGGGCTCGAACTCCTGAGCTCAAATGATCCACCCGCCTCGGCCTCCCAGAGTGCTAGGTTTACAGGCGTGAGCCACTGCGCCCAGCCTATCCTGTATGTTCTTGTGTATAGTTTTATGCTTAAGAAATATTCCTTTTAGAAAAGTTTAAAAACTTTATAATATGTATAAAAGGGTATATATAATGTATATATATACAGTTCAAGAAAATAACATATACTTACATTCCTATCAGCTCTAGCTAAAGATCTAGAATATTACCCATGTATCAGATGTGTTTCCTATATGTCTCTTCCCTCCTGTATTCCCTTCTCGCCAAGAGATAACCATTATTCTAAATGTTGTGTTAATATTTCCCTTGATTTTTAATACTTTTATTACATATGTATTTATCCCTAAATAATATAATGTGTAGTTTTGCTCACTTTTGAACTTTATATATATGGAATCAGGCTGTGTGCATCTTTCCGACTTGCTTTTTTTGCTCAAGATTACATTTGGGGGATTCTTCAGTGCTGATGTGCTATTCTCTGGGCCTTGATTCTTTCACTCACAGTTATGTTTTTTAAAATCATTCATGTTAATATGTGTATCTGTAGTTCATAATGTTCATATCTGTATCATAATCCATTGTGTGAATATATACCACAATTTATTTATGTTTTATGTCGATGGGCATCTGGATGCTTTCCATCATTTCTTTTACTGTTATGACCTAAGGTACCGTGGGCATTCTCAGACATCTCTTAATGCCTGTGTGCAAGAGACCTCCTAGGGTATTTACCTGCTTCACACTTCCTTTGATCGTTTTTCTATGCTCATTTCACCTTCATTGTCTCTCTTTTGCCCACCTCATCTCTATGCTGCATGATACTCTGCATTTGCTCATTCATTAAATAAAGGGAATAATTATTTTATCCTCTGAACAGTGTCATTTTGGAGGAAAAGGACTAACTTCTTGGAATTACTAGGGAATGATGAAAAGACAGACCTGGTTTCAAACTCCAGCTTCTCCACCAATAAAATGTCTGACCGTGGGCCAGTAATTAATCTCATTGAACTTCCCTTTCTTCATCAGTAAAACAAAGGATAAAAACACTTTTTCAGAGAGTAGTGTGAGGATTAGATGAGATAACACGTGTAAAGCCTTCAGTACTTGGCATGGCAGATGATAGGTGCTCCATATGTCTTGGCTTTTTTTTCTTCCTCCTTGTTAGAAATAAAAACATTCTGTTATCTACACTGTACTATACAAAGAAAAGGCCAGAACCCATATCTACTCCATTGATTAGCCAGTAAAGAGACCGACGGAAATGTTTGAGCACTTGTACTCATTCGCTCCCAATGCCTCTCGTTGGTCCTCTAGTTCATGCCCTTGCTCTTGCCGCCAGGGGCTGGTGACACACAGTCAGGAAGGCAGAGTGTGATGGGGGAGCCTCAGTGGACACTGGTCCAGTCCAGCGCACATGGAAGGGTGATGAGGCAGCAAGGTGAATGAAACAACGTCATACACTCTTGCATGTTTGTTCAGACCTACCGTAATCCAACCTGAATGTGGATTTGGAGTATGTGGATGTGACTGGGGTATTTCCTTCAGAGATGACCTCTAATGGGTCTATGTAGGTCTCAAATCAGGGCTTGGAAATAGCCAGCATGAGGGACACTTACAAGGTTTGCATTTGTTCAAGGGCCTTTGTCTCTATGGGCTTAACAATGACCTTTCTATCTCTCTGGAAGTGAGCTTATGCCTTTGGTTCTTCAGTGGCCTGGTACCACGAGAGTATGGTAGCGAGCTCTGGATGGAGGGGTGCTGGCTCCTCCATGGGAGGCACTGCCTCATAGGCCTGCTGTGAGCAGGGAAGGAATGTTGGTCGCAGGAGTAGAGTGTGGAAGCTTTCATTTGCAAGAAAGTAGAGAGTTGGGGCAAACAAAATGAGCTATATGGTAAACATAGCATAAGAAATTACTGGTCAAATTCATGATAATTTTCGAGGAAGAAAGAGAGAAGATGCTGGTACAAGAGAGGGTACAGTAAGGAATTATCACAGGTGCACCTGCCCCTCCAGTGTACCATCAACAAAGAATTCTGGGTAAGTTAGTTAACAATTGGGGTTGATAGAATTGGAAAATTATTATGAAAATATGCATTGGATTTGGTTAAAAGGAAAATAGAAAAAATATACATATTATAAGTATTAATACCCCAAGGTAAAGTAGAAATGCTGGAATACATTAGTGACAAAGTCAGGAAGATAAAGGTCATAACATTACATATAATAGATTAAGAAGAAGGGTGGTCTCAAGGCACGGAGCTGGTAGCCACAATTAAGGGGAAGCCCCCTGTTACAAAAATATTTCCTCTATATTTCTGCTGTATTGTTTCTTTGTGTGAGTTTATCGGAATAATCCAATTAGTCGGGAGCACTTTAAGTTAACAAATTTAAATAAATGTCTATTTTTTTTTAAGTTCCTTTGGTATTATAGGTACTGGAAACATTTCTTTGCATTTCTCGGTAACATACGTATGCCTAAATTTTGCACATCATGATTCTTTACAGAGCAGTCAGTACAGAATTTACAAGAATACACATGATCTCTGCTGGCTTTTCACACACTAATTTAATAAACAGGAGCTCAGACTGTTCTTCCTTATTATGTTCCTTTGCTATTATCCATAAAAGCCCAATTTTGGACTTGTGGGAAGGATGATGCACTGTCTCAACAGGCCAACTCCGTGACATATAATTCCACAGAGTGCTGCCAACGAAGCCGTTGTGGTGGGAAGTGAGTTAGGCTTCCTGATAGCCTGGACTACTCATGCGTCGGTCAGAGGCTTTGGTGAACCTCATGAAGGTCTCTTGATACCTCATCACAGTCTGGTGAGGTATATGAGGTTTTTTCGATCTGTAGTTTAACAAAAATTTCATTACTATCATGTGTTTTTACTCTGTGCGCAGATATGTGCACCCTTCGTGTACACATGGCATGTTTTCTGGTATGTCCTTGTTGTCTTTGGCTATTCTATGCTCACGAATTTCACAAATAAAAATCATAAGACTTTAGCCACAACTGACTCTGTTATGATCAAATCTCTTGATATAAAGACAGTAAAGTTATACCTAGAGAGAAATGGACTTATGTCTAAATAAGCACACACACGTGGCAATTCTGTAGGCAGCTGATACAGAAATACCATATCAAAAGAGATATAAAAGCCCTTGAAACAACTGGAGGCTTCCAGTGAAGCCATACTTGTCATCACTAATATTCTCCTCTGGATTTCTTGCATTTATGTCATCAGCAGTAGTTTTTGGCCTCATTTTAGCAATGCTCAGGCGACATTTCCTTTCTGCTCTAAACCCTTAACAGCTTTAATTAATAGTACTTATTCAGCTCACGCTTAGCAGTTTTATTTTTGCAAAGTGATTTATAATGATTTTTATTAGTTATTCTAAATTGAGATTTAGAATGGCATGTCATAAAGAAAATGCTTCCTGTTTGAGAAGGGAGACTATTCCTACCCAGCATTTGTCTAAATAGCATAATTATGGCTGCATTGCTCATGAATTGTTTAATTATTTATTCCTTAATCTGTAGATGTAAATACAACAGTCCAACTTGCAATTATGAAAGGTCTAAAAACCTGAGTTGAGAAGTTCAACTGATATCTGTAAGGATTCTTAAGGCAGAGTTGAGTGTATGGCATTATTAAAGAAAAAGGAAGTTGGAGTAATGATATAAATTATTAGATACTAATAACAATCCCAATTTAGTAGTATGTATAATAAAGCCATGCCATTGAGAAATCCAGTGTCAGAATAATATTATCATTTTTATTCAGATAAAAGTGACACATAGTAATACATTATGTATTAATGTATTTGTAACAAGGTCAAATTGGTAATTGGAAAATATCTTTTTACATTATATGAATAAAAATTTTCAGTAAAATGTATATTTTTGAATTGAATTTTCTAGATTTTGTATATCTAGATATTTTGTATACCAAAACTCAATGAATTAGCATAAGCAATATTTTATTGACTTTGCATTTATTACTTTTGCATACATTATATATAGAATGTCATATACAAATTCAAAACTCTGAAATTAGGACATTTAAAATGAAATGTAATGGTCTACTTACATTAACTCAGTACATAATTTCCAACCAATTTTTGGTTATTCAAAGACCTTCTGATCTTTGGGTTATGTGTACATGTCTGCCTTTCAGGTATTACACTGCACACGTAAGAGTCTTTACAAGAGGGGCTTTTGGAAGGGAGATATGTTGAAACAGTGACCAGCTTCCTTGCTTGTTGTCGTCTCTGACAAGGAAGGCAACGGTGAGAAGAGGGAAATAAAACCAACCAAGTGTTTGATTTAAAGCCATATTTTCAGAATTTAAATCCAATTTTCAGTCTATCAAACAAGGAAGAATGAATTTCATGAGAAGTTTATTTCCCTGGTTACTATGGTGTTTATAAGAGACAGAAACCAGTACCAACAACCTAAGTTTATGGGAACAGACCCAATTAAAAAATCGGAGTGTCAGGCAAACACATCCTCGACTCAGTGTGTCTCTTTTTTTAGCAAAGAGTAACATAAACATGTAGCCACACAGCATCTGCATAGATATTAAACATGATAAAAAGAGTCACAAATGTACAACTGCGACCTGAATGAAAGGGCGTGTCTAAACACAGTGAATCCAGTTTTCTGCTTACACTGGCAAAGAGATCGACAACTGTGCCTAAAAAAACAGTTTAGTTTTATTAGCTAAATAAACAGACTCATCAACACCACTGATCCCCCGCTCCCACTTAGCCAAAGCTTTTTAAAAAGCTGGGATGTTTCTCAAAGGCAAGCTACGGATTTCAAACTCTAAATCGAGGTTTTAAATACCTCAAAATTCACGTGACGGTTTGTTTCCATGGTGACCTTCTCTCAGCCACTTACTTGGAATGGCAAAGTACTTCCCCTTCAAACATCAAATCCCCAAGTCCCTTTAGCTCTGTAGCAATGTGCTGAAAAAGGAATGGCTGACTTTGAGAAGGGTCTTTGGCGTTGGCAGGCACTTCTTGCACTAGTGTAGATTTGGATTCCTCATCGGACCTGTTTCTAGACATCGTGCTAGAACTCCATCTCTTTTTGCCACCCATGGTGTTCATGTTCTGGATCAGAGGGAGAGTACGGCTAAGGTGTGGGTGGGCCAGCAGGCGATGAATTAGCTTATATGTGCTTTTCAGACTGCAAATATCCAAGGGGAAGGGGATGCGGATTGGAGAAGAGAGTGCTGACGTAGCACGTTCCATTATTTTCACCTGGGACACCTTAAAGGTCCAGCTGTTTTATCCATGAAACACCTGGGTGGATTTCATAGTACTTTATTTAAAAATGTATGTGGTTTATTAAATAATAAAATAAAAATGAAGACTTTTTAATTATAAAAGGAAAATATAGATGCAAATTGTATGTGTCCATATATGTGCATGTGTGCATAGCTACATATCTACATCTATATAATGAAAATGAAATTGGGCCTCACCCAATCGGACAATACTCTTCTGCAACTTACTGTTTTCCTTTAACATTGCACTGTGGATAGCTGAAAGGATGGACCACATAGTTTTGACCAATTTTCAGGTATTTTTCAATTTTCTTATTTTACAATGTTAGGCATTGATGCAGAGTACATCTTTGTATGGCTCTCTCTACCTCTGTCTTTCTCTTTGTTGACTTGGGTAAATATTTCCTAGGGAAAACTCCTATAAATGGAATTACTGGGTCAAAAGTGTTTTATTATTATTGTTTTCATTAGATCTTAATATGTGATACTTTCTGTAGAGTCCTATGTTGCTAAATGATAATCAACAAACCTGTATGAAAATCCAGGTACAGTTTTCCAATGCTGTTGTTTTGATTTTTCTGTAATATTAGGGTTCAGAAAAAAAGATGTGGATTTCTGAAATTTGGAATCTGTCATAATAATAGCTAACATGTATTGAATACTTTCTATGCCAGGCTTTCTAAGTACTTTACATCTATTTAATTCATGTACTTTTCACCCCAAACCAATGAAGCTTTTACTAATGTGAAAACCGAGCCTCAGAGAAGTTACATAACGTTGACCAAGATCATGCGGCTAGTAAATGAATATATTGATTCTAGAGTGGACGGTGTTAATCACAACCCAGTATTCTCTCTTCCTTGTCGATGATCTCCATTTGGAAGGAATTAAACCCACTCCCTATTGTTTAATCTTATACATATGTCTGGATAAGTGTAAACACTAGGCCCTTGTTTTTCCCCACGACCACAGGGATAACCATTATAAATGTCAAATTTTGCTTGATGCCGTTTAGAGGTGCATAATAAAATTATAATTCTTCTACTATACATTGAGCTACTCTCATGTGGAACACCATTTTACTTCTTTTCTTTCTGTAAGCCCACCTAGAGCGCAGTGGTGTCATCATAGCTCACTGCAACCTCAAACTCCTGGGCTCAAGTGATCCTCCTGTCTTACCCTCCGGAGTAGCTGGGACTACGGGGTGTGTGCCACTGCGCCTGGCTAATTTTTCTATTTTTTTAGAGATGGAATCTCACTCTCCCTCAGGCTGGTCTCCAACTCTTGACTTTAAGTGATCCTCCTGCCTCGACCTCACAGAGTGCTGGGATTATAGGCATGAGCCACCGCATCCAGCCTCCGTTTTATGTCTATAGCAATGCTCACCTTATAGATTCAGAAACCAGCGTAAATAATGAGGAAAGGAAACTAGAAATAGGGGAGGATGTGTTCAGAAGGAAAGGGGTGATAATATCATGGAATTGAGGGGGGTTCAGTGAGAGGCCCCCCTCAATTCCATGATATGAGGAATTTGGAATCTGCCACAATAATAGCTAACAATAATTTACAGAGTTTATTATGTAGTAAACACTGTAAAGATGGAAGATAGACTAGATGAGCCATAAGGAAAAAGGTAGGAGTTTTGAAAAAAGGAGGGAATTTTAAAAAAGCAAACAAGCAAACAAAAAAACTCTAGTCTAAGGAAAGTACATAAATGAAGAGGATTTGACTAAAAATATCCCCACAGAACAGCAACTCAGTGTTTTTGGCGACGAAAATGTATGTTTTTTTTACCACATTTGAAGAACTAAAAAACAAAACAAAACAAAAATAAACCCTCATAATTAAAAAAAAAAGGGCTTTGCACTAATTTCTCTTTACTGGCACACACCGCTTTCATATATGCGCTAGGTGATAAAATGAGGATTTGATAAATTCGGAAGGAGATCTATATTTTGGAGAAGTAGGGTACGTTCAATAATAAATATTTATCCTCCAGATAAATATAAAAATTTTCAGAATAAATAACATTGCCAGGAAACCGTATTTTCACAGTATGGATTATAGCTCTAAGACTGAGGGGGCGCGTATCTACCGAGGGCCAGAAGGGGAGGCTTTCAGTGTTTCCAGCTTGACTTTCTTTCCCTTAAGAAGCTGAAACATGAGTGAGCTGTAGGGTTCTGACAGAGACATCACCCTGAGCCCTTCTCCACAAAGCAAATAAGCCTCTCACTGTACATTCAATAAACAACTTGTGAGAGTTCCCTAAAGGCAAATACAGTGTTCCAGAGTGAGAAAAGTTGTCAGGTGGCAATACGATTATTTAATTAACTGACTCTACAAGAACATTTCTTACCCCACCCAAGCATCATCATCCACATCCCATTGTTGTGTTTTACTGCGGGGATGATGTCAGGGGCAGAGAATGCGGAGACGGGAAAGTCGTCTCCAGTTGCCATCCCATTAGGTATAGAGGTGATGGGTCACCAGACTTCCACGGGGCGAGTCTCCCTCTATTCTGTTTTAACGATGACTTGTCTAACCTTATTTGTAATTAATGAATTGCCTACTCGTGTATTGATTTAATATTTATCTTCAGTAAGCTTCACGAGGATAAGGACTGTATCATGTCTTGTTAATTGTTGTTTATCCCCACTACCAAGCATAATGTTTAATACATAATAAACTTAGAAAACTGTTGAATGAATGCTGCAAAACCATGTAGAACATGGCAGATGATAAAAGACATTTATATGCTCTAGGTCTAACATTGTGTGCTAAGATAATTTTGTTAAGACCTTTTAAGAGATGAAAGAAAAACAACAGTATAGCATGAGAGGGAACAATGTATAACCTCATGGATTATTTAATCTGTTCACAGAGTTTAAGAGAGGAATAAAATGGTGTAGAAATGGAACCATTTCTCTCCTTTATAATTCTGACCATATTCCCACCCAATCTACTAATTGGGTGTAGGATTACGGTGAGGTTTGCAATTCCATAGGAAATAGGAGATGAATTTAATAATGAAGACCATTCCAGGGCTTATTTTCATGCCAAGCAGTGGCCTTAATTTAGTCAACATCACTTTGAAGAGATGATATTCTTGCTCAACTGATTAAAGATAGAATATAGATGAGGCATTCAATATGTTTGGTGGATTATGATTTAAAAGTTTTAAATAATCATTGAAAATTGTTTTGGTACTATAAATTGTATCTTTGCATGGTTACTGAGATACTAGTAATATCCACATCTCTGCCACCACCATGATAAGAGAAAGTCCCAAGAGAATAAACAGTAGAGCCAAGCTTCGAATCCAGGGTGGTCTGATTCCAAAGCTCACGCCCTTTCTGTAATACTCTTATTACAAAGTGTAATCTTCATAGCAGGTCCTCCTGTGGGGCCAAGACAGGTACATCCCATTTGATCCCACTACTTTCTTTCTTTCTTTCTTTTTTTTTTTTTTGAGACAGAGTCTCACTGTCTTGCCTGGGGTGAGTGCCGTGGCGTCAGCCTAGCTCACAGCAACCTCAAACTCCTGGGCTCAAGCGATCCTACTGTCTCAGCCTCCGGAGTAGCTGGGACTACAGGCATGTGCCACCATGCCCGGCTAGTTTTTTCTATATATATTTTTAGCTGTCCAATTAATTTCTTTCTATTTCTGGTAGAGACGGGGTCTCGCTCTTGCTCAGGCTGGTCTCGAACTCCTGAGCTCAGAACGATCCGCCCGCCTCGGCCTCCCAGAGTGCTAGGATTACAGGCGTGAGCCACCGCGCCCGGCCCAGATCCCACTACTTTCAAGTAGTGCACAGGTTTTAATCAGACAATTCCAAGGTTTTCGTGGTCTCAGGTCAAGGCTAAGCAGCAAAACACCTGAGTTCCATCTGGGCTGACCTTGCCCTGATCTCTTAATGCTCCTTGTGCTTATCTTTTAAATGGAGTCATAGTCCATGAGAGTGGGGTGTGAATCGCTAATGAATGTAGAGCATAGGGGAAAGTGAATTACATGGCTTAGCTCGGGGAAAGAACTAAAGATTATCACTAGGAAAGGACATTTTACCTTTATGCTTGATTTTGGATCTAGGTGTGTTAAAACTTGAAGAGACCCTGAAAAAGAAAACTAATTCTTCTTAAGGCTACCATATATGGTCAAATTTCCATTATGTAAGTTTGTGAAGACAAGACACTCAAGGACTCATCAAACACATTTATTTGATATTTCAATTCCACTTATTTTTTCACCTACTCTATGGCTCTTGATTTTGTTATATACATTAATACTATTTTCGGTGACATTGTTTTTCACTAAAACAATGTTCCTGAAATTGTATTATGGTTCATTGTCAGGAATAATTCAATCTTTGACAGGTACTATGGGGCCAAGGAGCTAGAAATCAGAATGATATAGGGAGAAGGGAGATGATGACTTTTTAGAAACAAGTGGTGGAGAAAAAAAAAATTCTCCCAGCTTGGTAAGATCGGATGCATTGTTTGGCCATAACAGTAGACAGGCCATTAATACTTTATAAGTCTTTTAATCTACTCTTTTCCTTCACTTTTACTTCATAATGAGAATGGTTAGGAAGGGGGCTTTATTTTTGTCATTCTAGTTTTATCAAGTTCTTTAAGCGAAATGGGAGTGTCCACTTCATTGTGTGTGACGTTAGTACCCCCAGCAGTGTGCTCCGTCCGTATCAGCCGCGTTTTAATTTAGCTGTAGCTGTGCAAGGTAACAGACTGCTTTGCTCAATATTCTGGGCCAGTATTTTCTACACCTCCCTCCGACTCCAAAATACCACAGGCTGTCTTTCGGTGGTCTGTTTCTTTCTGCTGTGGTGTCCCCGAGCAGTTTCGTCGCATTCCAATCATTGATGTAATACCGTAATTGACTTATCTCTGTCCATGGCAACCCGGAGGTTGGGCTGAGAGACAATGGGATAGCTAGCAATAAAACAAAACAGTAGGTGTAAAGACATACTAAAATATTTAGGATATCCTGAGAGGTATATATATTCATAAATAAACATGGTTATGTTTCAATGTATTTTCATTAATGTAATCTGCCTTTAGCTTAACCCAGGAGTTGGCAAAGTGTGGCCCTCTGTGGCCAAATCTGGCTACTCCCGTTCATTTGCATATTGCCTACAGCTGTTTTCTCACCACAGTGGCAGAATTGAGTAGCTGACACAAAGAATATATGGCTGGCAAAGCCCAAAATGTTTCCTATCTGACTCCTTACAGAAAGTTCGGCGACCTCTGGTTTAAGTTCATTTCTTATCCTATTTCTTATTAGGTATGCACTCATGAAATATAAGTCCTTAAATTCAAACTCTTAAAACAAAATTTTGTTTTGAACTTCGTGTTATGCAACATCATTTAAAAAGTGACCCCCAAATTTCCATACGGCAGCTGGAACATTTTAAGGCTTTAAATACTAAGTGTGTTCATTTACTTTTAGGGAAAGAAATGAAAAGAAAAATTAAGCAATGTAGTTACTGTTTTTGAGGGGCTTCCAGAATCTTAACACTGAGTAGAGCACCAATGTTGGTACTATGCACAGGGCATAATAGTGAAGACAGAAGGAAAGCCAAGAGCCTTGAGTTCAGTTTATTTTGTCTGTAAAAGACAAAAAGTTTCCTATTGATTATAGATCTGCAAGGGTGATAACATATTAGCTTACTAAGAAGTGAAATGTTATTAAATATCGGCACCGTCAGAGCCAGGAGGAAGTGGCTAAAAAACCTGCTATCTTGGAGAATATTGTTTATTGTTAACACTTGCTTTACTCACTCATATGAAGGAGTAATCAGTCACTAAATATTTCTGATTGTTGTAGAGGCAAAACAAATTGACTTTATTTATTCATCGGATAACAGGTCCTAATTCCTAGGAAAATAATATACTTTCCAAATGTAGTTAAAACAGTTTTCACATCAAAGTGTTTTTTTTGAAAGGAATAACCTAATAACCAAGACCATATTCTTCTATTTCACAGTTCTTATAAGAAAGGTAAAGAGAAAATATTGGGTATTAAGAAAAGAAAAAATATAAAGGATTGTTTTTGAAAAACAAAACCACTTTGTGTTCCAATTCCCTGTCTGGCATTCACAGGAATTTTATCCATAAGTGGTCTATTCTATTTGTAGCTCCACTTATGTGAACTTAGAGAGATATCTGCAGGAAAACTGCTTATGGAATGTAAATGAAATCATAATATTTGAAATGTACATCAAGGTTTTAAAATGTGGCTTCCTTTGACTCTAGCTTTTATCAAACTTGAATACACTTGACTATCAAACTTAATTTTACCAAGAAGAACTAAGAGCCAAATTTATGTCTGAGCTTCAGATTCCTTGTCTGTCCCAGAGTTACCACTGATACAGTAATTCACCCTTCATTCGAGTCAGGGGAATGACGTTTATTTTAAACATTTTGTTTGGGGAGTACGCGCTTCTCTGGAATGTCTGATCTGGATACCATTGCTGCTTAATGAACTGTTTCAAATTTTAGTAGCTTACAAAAATTATCATTTTATTATGCTCATGGATTCTGTGGGTTAGAACAGGGCACAGCTAGATGGCCTGCCTCTGCGCCACTGTGTTTAGGATTCCAGCTGAGAAGGTTTGAGGGCTGGGATGATTCGACAGCTGGAGGTCAGAATCATCTGGAGGCCCCTTCACTCACATGTCTGGTACCTGTGTTGGGAAGATCTGAAGACTAGGACCGCCAACCAGACTGCCTACGGGTAGGCGGCTTCTCCATGTCGCCGTTCCAAGTGGCTTGGGTTGGAACCAATCATGACAGCTCAAGGCTCCAGCAAACAAAGCAGTACCTGCATCGTCTACGCCACTTAGCCTGACTTCACTGTGCTCTATTGGTCAACGCAGTCCCAGGCTCGTCCAAATTCAAGGAGAGGAGAATTAGACTCTGCCTCTTGAGAGTGGAATGGCAAGGTCACATTGGAGAAGAGGATGTGGGAATGGGAGTAGTTGCTAAGACCTTCTTTGGGAAATAGAGTCTGCCGCAGTGTCCAAAGAAAAAGTGAGGACACAGTTGGGAGAATGTGTTTTGTCAACAGTGAAATGTTAACATTTTTGTGACGTTGGTTGTTTATTAGAATTGGACGTCTAAAAAGCATCTCAAACTTACTGTGTTCAAAATAACACAATTTTTGTCTTTCCCCAAAATCAAAGTAGTATCTTTTGTCTGCCCTAAACTTGGTCTTTATCAGGTGTCTCCATCTTAGAAAATGACATGATTTCCTAGCCAAAACTTAGGTGCCATTTTTAATTTTTCTCCCTCTTTCAAGTCTTATATCTAATATGTCAATAAGTTCACCTAGTTCTACCTCCCAAATATCTCCCAAATTTATCTTCTTCTCTCCATCTTCAGTGCTCATCCTCTATCTTAGTCTGTTTTGGGCTGTTATAACAGAATATCTGAGACTGGGTAATTTATAAGGAACAAAAATTTGTTGACTCATAGTTCTGGAGGCTGCGAAATCCAAGATCAAGGTGCCAGCATCTGGTGAGGGCCTTCTTGCTGCATGATCAATGGTGGAAGATGGGAGGGCAAGAGAGAGCAAGACGGTGCCAAAGTCACCTTTTTATAATGGCACCAACCCCATCCTGAGGGTGGAGCCCTCATAGCCTGATCACCTCTTAAGAGTCCCACCTCTTCAATACTGTTACAATGCCAATCTCATTTCGACATAAGCTGTGGAGGGACAACATTCCAACCATAGCACCCCCTAACACAAGCTGTCATTCCTCTCCAATCCATTCTTTATTTAGTTCTAAGAATGAATTTCCCAATCCCTAAATTTGATCATATGACTGCCTTGTTTATAATTCTTCAGTTGCTTCTGATTGCTCTTGGGATACCGTCTGAATTCCTTCCTGGACCTACAAAACCCTGCAAGATTTGGCTCCTGCCTCCTTCTCCAAACCTCATCTCAGCCCTACTCTCTCCTTTGCTCATTGTGCTCCATCATCCCGATCTCCTTTTGCTCCTCACCCGTCCAGTGCCTTTGAACCTGCTCTTTGCTCCACCCCAAGTGCTTTCCCCACAGTGCTCTGCATGGCTGGCTCATTCAAGGTCAGCTTTAACCTCCTTAGGCCTTCCCTGACCAGCAATCTAAAGTATTCTATCCCATTATCTCTCCTTTATCAGTCTATTACTTGCTGTAATAGAAGTTGCCTTGTTATTTTATATGTTTGTTTACTTGTTTATTACCTTTCTTTCCAACTAGAATTTAAGCTCCCAGAAGACAGTGGCTTTGTCTCTCTTGCTCTCTTCTGTTTCTTCAGTACTTTGCTGGGTCTCGTGCATAATAGCATTCCATAAATATTTTTTTGAATGAATAAAGGAAAGATGGTTTAAGACAAGGAGAAAATTGCAAGTTTCAGCCTAATTTCTCATGAAAATTTATCCACATTTTACTCAAGCTCATGACTGAATATAAAAGATGACTTTTACATTAATAATCACAGGAAAATTAAAACTTACAAATGCTTTTTGGGTTTGATCTGATGTTTCAAGGAGGCTCCTATTATATTTGTACTTGTAATTGTCATTAACTAAACCCAACCTTTATTCATTCATTGTTTCATTTATTCATTCAGTTTTTAATGAGAGCCTCCTATGTGCATGGGACTGTACTAGAGGAGATAAAGAATGTAAAAATTCATAAGACATATTTCCTACTTTCATAGACCCTACAATTTAGTGGAGGAAATAATATACATAAACCAAAAACCTCAATACATGGTGATGGTGTCAGTGACTGTAAGCGACACAATTTAAATGCTATCTTTGTGGAGGAGAAAGACGTCTTTAGGGCTGAACTAATCAGAGAACACAATATGGATAAGATAGCATTTAAATTGAATATTTAAAAATAAGGCTTTCAATAGATGTAGGTGGAGGAAATAAAGACATTCCTGGTAAAATAAATGGCATGAGCAGGGGACGAGGACCAAGAAAATAAAATGCATGTTTAGAAAATGGTAAGAAATCCCGGTCGAGTGGACTGTCAAACTATGCGTGCGATCAGTAGCGAATACAGCTGTTTGAAGCCAAGTCATTCAACACCACTAACTCCAAGCTAAATAACTTAGACTTCATTTAATAGATGAAGAACCATTGAAAAGTTTTTTTGTTTTTTTGTTTTATTTTTTGAGAGTGGGGGCAGGAAGTTAATTAAAATAGTGGTTTAGGAAGATTAACCCGGCTGTGTGCAGGCTAGATTGAAGATGGGCAGTGTAAGGAGGAGGGAGTGTGGGGTAAGGTGCCCACACTTCGTCCATCAAGGACCCAGGACCAAGTAATCTTACCTTCCTCCATATATTTTCTAGGGGCAGACAGAGGAACATGGTATAATGGAAAGAGCATGGGCTTAGGCCTAGTTGCAGAACCTTGGCTCCGGAACTTTGGTGCTTGTATGACTTGAGGTCATTTGTCATCTCTGAGCCTCTGTCTCCTCAGTTGCAGAACAGGGATAATTTTTATCCTAGTGTATAAGATTTCTATGAGGATTAGGAATTACTTGACAAAAGTAGCTACACCGTATTATTAATGATTGAATGCAGCATTGAATTTATTAATATTTGCTTCACCTTTTAGTATTACACTGGACTACTTCCATTTTCCTTGACTGGTGGTCTATGCTAAAGCAAGATTATGAAAGCAATTTGTTAGCACGGCACCACTGCACCTACTATGTAAAATTTTCTTCTGTATTCTCTGAAAAATCACCTCCATCTACTTGATTACTGTGGTCTTTATTCCAAAGAGTAGCTGCAATGTCAGCAGAAGCTTTTGAATAGTTGTTTTTCTAAATGGAATGTCTTTTACTCTTGCCAGGATAGACCAAGTGTTAAATAAGCACTCAATACTTTCTGCATTTTAATTTAATCAAGGAAGTAGTAATAGAAGTTGGGGGTGACTGGCTGGGGCAGGGGGAGCTCTCTAGCCCTCTTCTACTTATTTTCATTTATCTCTTATTCTTTCTTCCTTTTGAGAATTTATTTTAATACCTTCCCTGGACTAGGATGCCAGGCTATGGTTGCAAGACATCACTACACCCATGAAGAAATTCGTGTACCAAGAAGCGATTTGGGGGTACTTTCCTTGGATCAAAGTTACTTAAGCAGTCAGATGGGAACTTGAGAGGAAAGGAATTTACCTGCCAATAATGAAAAAATAATCTCCGTCTCCTAGTTTCTGATTTCCCATTACATATGCTAGCATGGGTATTTTCTGACAAATTTTTGCTAACTAATAACCTTCTTTAGGTTTAAGCAAGTAAGAATTGCTGAATGAGAGGAGATGTGTTGGCACTTGTCACCGATTTCTGTGTAATTCTGGGTGAAATGTTAGTTTTTAAAAAATAAACAGATAAAAAAGTCTCAAGATTTGAGTTAAGGATGAAGATTGCTAGTGGCAGGCCCAGTACCTAGATACCAAAACAGTACAACCACCACCGCTACCAGAATACCAAGAAAAACATTTCCCTTTCCTACTTATTTTATAATGAAAAATCAAAAAGTTAAGGAGTCACGTCTCCCCCCTTACCCAAGGGAGATATGTTACAAGACCCCCAGTGAATGTCTGAAACCATAGATAGTACTGAACCCTATATATACACTACTTTTTCCCTATACAGTACATTATAAGCAAATACTGTGGTGTTACCCGTTCATGGGAAATTATTAATGGTCTTCAAACCTATATTTTGTATGTCTACTGTGTGCCCTATAGGGAGGATTGTATTAATAGGTAGAAAGCACGCACATGTGATTGAAGTTAGAAAAAAACACCACTGAAAATCTAATTTTAAATAACTGAGGTAAAATACAGCCATGTTAAAGAAAAAAACAAAAAACCCCAAAGTTTTAATATAATGTCTCCAAATTCCAAAATCCTGTTTTCAGATGGCTGATTTCTCAGAAGTATATGCAGGTGTTAATATCAATATATACATGTCAGGTTCAGTTGAATTTAGAGAAGTAAATGTAATTTAGGTGTTATAGTATGTAGAGTTCCCCCACAATTAGCTAACTCTTCCAGATCAGATGTTTAAGTTCACAAAGAAAGATCAACCCCAACTCCAAACTTCTTCAGATTTCGAGTAAATCCAAAACAGATTTGACCACGTATAAAAATGCAGGAAGTTTTGAGAGTCATACAGCTTCTTCCGAAGATGAAAATGGTACCACTACTAACAAGATTAAGTGAGTTACAATAATATATTAGAACAGTCCCTGGGACATTGTAACAGCTATGTAAGTGTCGGCCAATATTATTATTATTATTATTATCGTCATTAGCGAGGCTATCGATATTTTCATTGCCAGATAGCAGAAACTGTCAATAGACAGCCTATTCCAGCTGAATTTTCATGAACAGAGGGGCAGTTCTGGAATCGTGTGGAGATAAGAGTACAACAGGCTAAGACCCGGGTTTAAAAAAAATGGAACCAAATTCAGATTTCCCCCCTTTTTTCTAGGCAAATCTCTTAAAACTTGTGTTCTGTGCCAAAAGAGAAGCTCAAAGTTAGCTTCGATGAGCATACGTTTTTTTTTATACAATATGATCAATCAACTGGAAACCACAGATCTAAATTATGCACAGAAAATGTCAAAATATTATCAATCTTCTCTGAAAGAGATATTTTTCACTGCCATTCCATCTACTTTTCTCTATTTTATGACTTTTTCATAATAAAACTGCATTGCTTCTATAACGCAAGAAAACCAAATTTCCATTTTTGAAAACTAACCGCTCCAATCAAAGTTACAGCAAGATGTCTGATAAAATGCCATTTTAAAATTCTGTACTGTTTTTTATTTGCCAAGGTGCAAGAAAAGCAGCAATTTTCTTCTGAAAATCTTTTTGTCTCCATGACGCTGATTTGAACGGAGCCCAGGTAGGCAGTGAGCAAATACTGTCAGCACTGAACAGCATCCAATAACTATGAAAGGGGTTAGACATTCCAGCCCTGTCCCTGGTGTCTCGGTTGCCATTGTGTCATCGTTTGTAAAAATATTCATCTATCTATCAGATGGGCTTTCGTTTAAGTTATATACTGATCTATGCGAAAAAATATCTCTAGGCAGGTAAATGGAGTTATTTATATATTTTAAATTATAAGCACTCTATCGATATGGTTAAAAAATAAGCACTTCTATCGACATGGTTAAAATTCAAATCTTCCTCCTTGTGACTGCACTGCAATCATCTAATTCCCCTCCTTGGAGGCAAATAGTGCTTTATGGATCCTTCGAGAGCTATTTTATGCACATGGACATGAATACATAGTCTAAAAGTTATTGTATAAGAAGAATGATGCTTTAAGGAATTTGTGGAGCCTGAAATCTGTCTTAATAATAATATATTTTGGTTAAGTTAGCCTATTTTTAGCATTCCAGAAAAGAGTGAATTCGATCGGTCACTCTACAAGTAACTATGGCGTTCCTGCTATGTGTGAGGTACTGTGGCGGATGCTGCTTGTCCTGGCCAGGTGCCTTTAAAATTTTTCATATTTATGTGTCTTGTCATTTAGATCTGTGCTCAAACATCCCTGTTTCGGAGAGGACTTCCTCAACCCCCACTTGGATGTGGCTTGCACTGGCCCTGTCAGCTCTATTACAACATTGTACTTTCTTTCTTCTAGAGCTGAGGTGATCCTGTATTTCTCACCAGTGTCTCACTTTTGAGGTGAGAGAGAGTGCTGCTATCATCACAGAGGGATAACGAGGGTAGAGGGACCGTACACTGGGATGAGTGGTCACCCTCTTCGTGGCATTGACCACTTCCTTGCATTTAGCATTCCAAGACAGTGGAAATTATCTTGTCCATTTATTTGTTTACTTGTGACGTCTAGGAAGCAGGAACCTGTCTGCTTGTTCTGGGAACCCATTGCCTAAAAGAGTCCTTGATACAAAGTGAGTAGGTTCTTGTAAAGATTTGTTGACTGAATGGATGGCCCAGTCATGCCCGTTTTCTGTGTAGAACGGAGCATCCTTTGGTTAGCAGTGGGAATTGAAAAGCTACAAGGGCAATTTGCTCAGAATGTTCTTTCCCTAAAGTAGGGCGGGGGGGTGGAGGAAGGAGCCAACTTTTAATATTCAGGTTTCAATCTCACACTGTTTCCCGTGAAGACATCAGGGACATGCTATGGCAGATGGGTACTTGTGATGTCAACTGTTTTGTTACTTGCAAGGAGACTGTGGTGCCGCAGTCTCCAGGGTGGTCCTTGTCTGAAGAGCAGACCAGTGGAAAGTGAATGGTTACAGCCCAGTTGGATCCAGTGGTCAGTCCATAGGAAAACCCGTCTCCAAGCAGCGGAACAGCTGGGTCCACAGGACTCAGTGCACAGGTGGAAAAGCGAGGGCACCTTCAGAGCAGCCGTCTGGGCTCTTCGTCTCCCAGGGAGGCGGGGAGGCCAGCGGGACACAAAGGAACAAGCACCTTTCTGTGTCTGGGAAGTGGCTGATGTGATCACATTGCACACACATGCACACACTGATAATCAGAGTCCCAGGGTCCCAAGAGTCCGTTCTGGTAAAGAAGTCTGACATAATTCTCTACTGTCTTACTTAAACCCAGACCAATCTTTGAAATCAGGGGCATGGGTTTTAGTGGCTTGGTACCTCTTGTTAAGTTTTCCTTCCCCTCACAAACAGAGAGGCCTGTGTCTTGTGTTATGCTGATCCATGGGAGAGTTCCTGTAGGAGGAAGAGGCTGAAACACTGGCTTCAGGTTATTAAACAGAGCATTCATAATTAATGTGTCAATACCCTTTCTGAAAGATTTGTATGTTTCTCTATCACAGACATAGTGTTCAAGTATTATTAGTGGAAATTATTCTGGTATCCTATTGGAATTATTGAATTTTTGTGTAATTATCTTAAGCTCCTTGATTTTACTGGTGAGGGAACCGAGGCCCAGCGAGTTTGAATAACTTGCCTTCCTTGACATTTTTAGAAGTTAGAACCTCTTCTAGTAATTTGACTTTAGGCATGTGTTTGAAAAATGACAGTTGGATATGGCTGAAAGCTTAGTCGTTAAAGCTGTGAAGTAACTTATGACACATGTTTAACCAAATAAAATTATTTTTTCAGCTCATGCCACGCTGACAGCTCGCAAAAACTGTGTTCACTTTCCTTCTCTCCTCAGAAAAAGGGGCTACAGCTATTTTTAAATCTAGGGTTTGAAGAAGGAAATGTAGATTATAAATCTAGGTTAGTTCAATTTATTCAGGAATTTGTCAGACTGTATATGAATACTTTCTAGACTGTTAAGAGAAACAAAAATGAGGCCTTCAGTGATCTATCTATCATATTGAATGTCATCCCAGATTGGTTCCAGAATGAGAAGAAAAAGTGATTTTCTCTTTTCTTACTCTTACATAATGAAGTGGTCAACTAAATTGATAGAGTGGTAACTTTAATGATCATTCTGTTGCAATATTGCTTAATAACAAAACAACTACAAGTTTAAGTAAATATTAGCACAAATAAAATCTCTCTTCTGTATAGCAAAATGTTTGTTAGGCTATGCATGAGCCATGTATTTAAAAAAGGCTTGATATTGAGAAACATTTCTGATCAGTCTTTGATGTTTGTAGTAACAAGGTAGAAAGTGTTTACTACCACCCTTCTGTTTAGGCCCCAATGTGAGATGTGTATGAATGTTATAATTTTTTTTTTTTTTTTTTTTTTTGAGACAGAGTCTTACTCTGTTGCCCAGGCTAGAGTGCTGTGGCGTCAGCCTAGCTCACAGCAACCTCAAACTCCTGGGCTCAAGCGATCCTCCTGCCTCAGCCTCCCGAGTAGCTGGGACTACAGGCATACGCCACCATGCCCGGCTAATTTTTTTCTATATATATTTTTAGTTGTCCAGATAATTTCTTTCTATTTTTATTTATATTTATTTATTTATTTATTTATTTTTTGAGACAGAGTCTCACTCTTTTACCCAGGCTAGAGTGAGTGCCATGGCGTCAGCCTAGCTCACAGCAACCTCAAACTCCTGGGCTCAAGCAATCCTTCTGCCTCAGCCTCCCGAGTAGCTGGGACTACAGGCATGCGCCACCATGCCCGGCTAATTTTTTCTATATGTTTTTAGTTGGCCAATTAATTTCTTTCTAATTGTAGTAGAGGCAGGGTCTCGCTCTTGCTCAGGCTGGTCTCGAACTCCTGACCTCGAGTGATCCTCCCGCCTCGGCCTCCCAGAGTGCTAGGATTACAGGTGTGAGCCACCATGCCCGGACTAAATGTTATAATTTTGTATAACTCCAGGATAAACATCCAACAATACCTTTTTTTCCTAATAAAATAGAATAATGAAAAAAATCACTAAATATAAAAATTATATTTATGGATCCTGCTGTTTGTTGAACAAAGTGCTTTACGGATAATATCTAGTGACAAGCCATCACTCTTCTTATTTTTTTTTTTTTTTTGAGACAGAGTCTCACTCTTTTGCCTGGGCTAGAGTGAGTGCCGTGGCGTCAGCCTAGCTCACAGCCACCTCAAACTCCTGGGCTCAAGCGATCCTTCTGCCTCAGCCTCCCGAGTAGCTGGGATTACAGGCATGCGCCACCATGCCTGGCTAATTTTTTCTATATATTTTCAGTTGTCCGATTAATTTCTTTCTATTTTTAGTAGAGATGGGGTCTTGCTCTTGCTCAGGCTGGTCTCGAACTCCTGAGCTCAAACGATCCGCCCGCCTCGGCCTCCCAGAGTGCTAGGATTACAGGCGTGAGCCACCGCGCCCAGCCCACTCTTCTTATTTTATGTAATGAAATTTCTTTTATGCAATGAGGAAACTTGAATACAGAAGTCTTTAAGGACCTATACAAAATCATGCAAAGACTGAGAAAACCCTATTTTAATAACCCTATCTGCAGGTCAGATCTGCACACTGCTTACTTTCATTAATCGTCATAGGTCCTATTAATAATTGCATTATTTTACTACATACAACCTTCTTGCTTTAGAATCAAAGAATGTCATGCTTGTAAGAGACCAGGAATGCCTGGACGACCTATTCAAAAACTTTTATCTTCAGTCTTCTTGGAGACATTCTATGGTCAGGTGGTTTCATCACCTGCTGCCACTAGATGGTGCTTGTCATTGACACAAAGGTTCTTCCTCCCATCTGTTTTCCTTAGGTGCCTATTACTACCTAGTATGATGGAAAAGAAACTTGATTTATAAGCTAACCAGTGCGTGGGTACTCTAGAAAGTCATTTAGCACAGAGAGTTACTGATTAAAAGGTGAACAAGTCATTATCGGTAAAGCTTACACTGCTTTTTTCCTAATTCCCCCAATTTTTCTGCTCATTCTTCTTGTCACCAAGCTGTGTGAACCCCAAGACAAAAAGAACAAATAATTCTTTTTTGGGGGCTTATGAGAATGGAGGGACATAGCACAAGATTGAGGATAGGTGAACAGAAATCTCAGGATTCACTGTTCTCACCCGGAAAAGCAATAGCAAAGGTGACCACATGCAGAGTTAAGGAAGGTTAATCAATGACCTTTCAAAGGAAAAACACATACATCTCAATTACTGGACAATAATCAATAGGAAGGGAAATGGAACATGCTTTTTTAATTGTGGGACAGCAAACATCAAGTAATGAGAATGATAACAGAGGTCGTTGACGCTTTGCCAAAGATAACTCTTTTCCTCATTAATTTAAGACACACCAAATCTGACCTGCATAGCACTCTCATTCTCTCCCTGCCTCCCACCCCACATGCCAACTTTAGACCCCTTTCGGGGTAAAATCTTGCCAATCTTGATAGTGAATTACCTCCAGGAGTTACTTATCTAGTTTCTGTGAAGGACAGTTTGACATTTTGCAGCAGAATGCTCGGAAAATGTGTTTCTTGGACTTTTCCTTTCTCAAACATTCACCAAAGCTGACTATTCATGGCTGGCTCACGATTATAATGAGAAATTGCCAGCTATGTCGAAATACATAATCCACAGTGTGAAAAACTGCTGAACAGCAGTGGCAGATTCTTAATACAAAAGTGACTTCCCTTTGCCTGTGAGCTTACTTTGGGGTTGCTGATTCTTGCTAACTGCGTGTTCAGGGAGTGAAAGTCAATTTTAACATTAGTCTAGAAACAGAATATAATTACTTAGGCAAAAGCTTAAAAGCCCAGTTTTTGTTTTATCTTTGGTTTTGAATTCCCCATGTCACTGCAGTGGGTTATGTTGAATGCGTGAACATATATGTGAGCCAGATGTGACAACAGAAAGACACATGACATTACTACATTTTAATTTCAGACATTAGACAGCTTGGGGTGGTACCTAGTGCCTTCCGAGCATGGAGTGAGGATTTTAAACATACATGCTTTTAAAAAGATACAAGCTCTATCCCAGTTTCCCAAGCACTGGTGCGGCACCATGGATCTCTTCCAGTTTTGAATACTGGAAAGAAAAGCCTCTGTCCACAGATTATTTCTTCCCTACTCCCAATTTTTTTCCCCCGTAGGTCTTATTAGATAGCTTTGTGTTGAAGAAAGACTAGGAACTAGGACCAGTTAGGCAGTATGTGAAATTGTTTCTCTTGGGCTTTATGTGTTTTGGTGGCTACTGTTGAAAACGCACTTTGGTCAGTAACTTCCACACATGTATATTACATGTGTAACTAGAATATGCACATACACCTGCATGATAAACTGTGGCTGGACTGCATTAAGCGACTACTCACTAGCAGTGCTGAGAACATTCCATGGTGTTGGTGCCGAGTCTGTTCCTATCTTACTGGCTTACCTAACTGATCGTAATGGTGCGGGGTCATTGATATATTATTATTTGCTTCGCAGAGGGTACTTAAATCTCGTTAATTAGACTTAGGAACACAGTAAATACAAATAATCACTTTGCACATTCAAGAAATTCCCTTGGATGGCTAAGGGTGTGTCCCTAACTGCCGGGGCAGAGAGAAGCCGACAAGGCTGAGAACCGTGCTCTCCCCAGACATCCTTTGTTAAATGGTGAGCGGTGACTTAAGACTGTGCCGGCGGCACTCTCTACCTGCACTGCTTAAGTTTTACAAAGTAGTGTCAAGAGTGATCTGGGCTGGGAAACGCATGCGACTTCAGGTCTGCATGGGAGCCCAGGCTCTCCGCAGCGGGGAACTCTCCCGAACAGGACAAAAAGCTGGCCCTAGCCGCCCGCCCGGGGCGCGAGCGGGAAGGAACCCGGCGAGGCAAAGGCCGGTGCGGAGCCGGGTCCTCGGCCGGCGCCGGGCGGGCTCTGCGCGCTGAGCCGGAGCCCCCGGCGGAGGCGGCGCGGCTCCAGGCCCCTCCCCGCCGCCGCGGGTGCCCGGGCGGCTGACGCCGAGCGGCGGGGGCCGGCCGGGCGGGCGCGAGCGAGGGCAGGGCCGGGGGCCGGCCGAGGCCACTCGCCGCTTTAAATATGGATCGCGGGCTCGCGCTCGCGGCACAGCCCGCGCCGCGGCCGCCTTTCCTGAGCTCCCGTCCCCCGGCTCGCTCCCGAGGGGCGCCCGGGCCGGGCACCGCCGCTGCGGCGCTAGCTGCCGGCAGCAACAGTGGCGATCCCCGCACACATGCAGGCGCCGCAGGGGGCACCGTAGACGCCCGCGCCCTCACACTCACCCGCCGCGCACCACGCGGGCCGTGTAGACATCCCCCCCGCGCCACCTTCCCCTTCCTCGCGGCCGCTCGGGCTCCAGCCTCGCCGGCTCCGAAGACCCTCCCGCCCCGCGCCCGCGCCCCGCTCTCCCGCGCCCGCGTCCCTCGGAAGCGCGAACCCACCCGGGCGGCAAAGTTGCGACTGCTCGGGCCGGGTGACCGGCGCCCGCTCGCCCCGCGCCTGGAGCCAACTTCCCGCTGCTCGGCCCCGCCGCGCCCCGGGCTCGCGCCTCCGGGGATCCCGCGGGCCCCCAGCCTCCAAGCCCGGCGGCGGCGCCGGGCTGCGCTTCGGCGGCAGCGAGGGCGGCGGCGGCGGTCGCTGCGGCCCCACACTCCGCCGCCAAACTGGAGGAGCGACGGAAGCCGGACCCCAGGAGGTGAGCGCCCGGCCGGGCAGCGGCGGGGAGGGTCGGCGGAGTCCCCAGCCTCGCGGCGGCGGCGGGCGGGCGCGGGCCCGGGGGCCGATCCGGAGGGCGCGCGGGCGGCCTCGGCGCGCTCCGGGGAGGCAGAGAGAGGTCAGCCGCGGGCCGGGCATCCCCGGGCTGGGCGCCGACGGCGTGCGGAGGCTGCTTCCGCGGAAAAGTACTTTCCCTCTCAGGACAGAGGCGGAGTTTGGGTGGTCCTGTCTGCCCCCCGCTGCGAAGCCCCCTGCGCATAACTGGGCGTTGTTGCCAGGACCGCGGGGTCAGCGTCCGCGGCGGGCTGGGCGTGGGTGCAGTGACACGTGTGTTCCCCGTGATCCCGGGTGGTCGCAGCGTGGCCAGGCACCTGCCCCAGAGGGACACCTAGCCAAACCCGTCGGCGGGGGACGCTTGGGCTGCTCTCAGTGCCACCGAGGCCGCGGCCCCCACTGCACTGCCCGCTGCGAGACGGAGCGTTCGCATCTCCCCCTGGCACACCGGAGGCGGGGGTGAGTCAGGCAATTCTCTGCAGGCGGCACACGCACATTTATTTGCAGTGGATTCGGAAGCGGGAGGCAGAGGTTAAACTGGAATTTCTCTTGGCCAGCGACAGCGGAGCTCTTCCCCAGGTACTGGGCAGCATGTGCGTCTTGGCAAGGAGAGGTGATTTCTTTTTTCTTAAGTGCATTTTAGTCAGCCTTTGCCAGTCCGTTAGTAAGACACCAAAGGCAGGCAGGAGTTGGGAACTACATCAGCAAACTGCAGCAAGCCCCACCTAGAGAAAAGTTCTTAAAGAACAAAGGAAAAACTGGAACTTCGTGAAGGATGGAGAAGGAAGCGTTCTCCCTCTGTTCTAGCATTGCTGAGCATTTTCTCAGTTTCTTGGAAAACTTCTGTTTTTTCCACACCCCCTTCCTTCTCAAGGCCCTACCTTCTCAGCATAGTTGCCCTGCAAGCTCTTTCCAGCCTTGACACTGAAGAGCAGTAGTCACTTGGGTGTCCCCTCCTCACCTCTTTCCACATTTCACTTCAGTGCCCTAGAAAGTTGCTCCTAATGACGAACCATGGACGCTGGGCTGTACTAAACCCACATTGTCTCAAATCCTGGAACTGTTCCTTTCCTAAGAGACACTGCATTGTATTGTATTTATCCTTTTTCTTATGTCCGGGACTTGGAATTGGAATATTACCTGAATTAATTAAAGCGTGTATTACTCATTAGGGCTTATTTTTTCCATTCTCATTGGACTAGACTCTGCAGTGCTGTTAGAGCAATCTTCAGTATCTTCTTATAGCCAAGGTAATGTTTTGAAAACGTTTCCAAGAACTTTTCTCCCGTGTCTATCATATTAGCATTTAAGTAATTTTCATGGTCGTTATAGTACTCAGATTGAAGTTATTAGTATAACTCCATTCAAAGGAAATCTGCCTGTTTATGTTTCTATAGCTTTCATAACTGAGAAAAAGCTTTTACTTTCATTTTAAAGTTAAAAGTGGTGATAGGATTCTGGTCTCTATATTAAATTTTGAAATGAAATGGTTTGTTTTAACTTCATCCCCGACTGTCAGGTAAGATGACACAAAAACTCTCACATATGCAGATAGAAACAGGAAAACAGTATTCCTTCATTATGAACTGTGGAGGCATCGGGCGTTTATAGGAGTGGGGGTGAGAGGGAAAAGATGGGCTATTTTGCTAGTTCCAGGCATGTTTGAGAAGAGGGCAAACTAAGAAACTCCCAACATTTTGCATTTGAGTGTTTTTCAAAATGAAGCTTTTGGTGTCATTTGCTGTTTGGGGGTCACTGCTAGAGACCAACATATATCACGCACCTTAGCCAATGAGATCGCCAGAATGTACTCTCGGTCTCTTTCAGTTCCTTTAGTCATCATTAAATAACTTCAAATGTTTGAATGCTAATTGCATGATTTCAGTCTTTTAAATGATTAGAAGACATGTTGGATCTGCAAAAATATTGTGTGAAAGGAATACAGGCAATTGTATTTAGAGGAAAAATGTGGTAGAAATCGGATAAGCTTTGGGACAACTTCCAGCACACCCGGGTGGTAATCTCATTTTTCACTGAGCTCTGGCAAGTACCATTTTGAGGTTCTGATCCCTTGTTGTGATAACAAGAGAGATAGTCTGGCCATAGCTTGCATCTTAAAGGAAAACATGACACTTAAGAAAAGGAAATGCTCATGAATCATGGAGATAATCAGGTTTCTCTGCCTGCCCCTGAGGGCGCTGCAGTCCTTGAGGACTACTGTTGTTAGGGGAGAAGAGTCTGGAGAGAATTTGCTGTACTTAAGGGCGATGCTTGTTTCTTGGATTTCTTTGTTTTCCTGGATAATATGAATGAAATCTAAGACAGGAGTTGATAGAGAATAAGATTGGGAGTGGAAAGAACAAACTGCGAACAGAAACATCTAATGATGAATAAAGTTTCTAAGTAGCTTTTCCTTGATTGCTAAATGGAGGGAATCAGGGTACATGATTTAGGGGAACAAAGGAAGGTACAAGCAGAACACATATTTCAGTTGATACTGTTTCTGAGAGCAACCCGCGAGTTATCAAATTTATGTATTTTTAGGCAATCATTTAGCAAAATGGTTAAGGAACATTCAGGAAGTTAGTAAGACTTTACAAAATTAGATCTTACTACTTTTGCATAATGTAGGAATTTTAGGGAAAGGGCAGAATAATGTTTCTTTCCTATGAGGTCAGGGCTAAGTTGTATTCTAAATACATTTTGCCTTTCTCCCTGTATTTCAACACTTGATATGTTTGGGTCACAAAATGGAAAATACGCTGCTGTTCTTCTAGTACGAAGATAATATTTTATATCCTCGGTGGTGCACACCTTTAGTTATTTTTCCTGCAGTGGGATAGATTCCCTTTTACTCGGTTCCATGTAGTGTACATTTACACACACACTCTCTGCTTATTTGTAGAGGTGGCTGATTTTATTTTATCTCAAACCATATTTACTATCGTTATAATGAGTTTGTGGCAATGACTTTTATTGCACTTCTGTAGTCTCAGAAGTGCAATGGTATTTCAAACAAGGCATCCAAAGGACAAGGAGAGCTGGGCATGGTGGTCCCAGTTACTCAGGAGGCTGGGGTAGGTGGAATAGTAATGACTTTATTTACCCGCTGTGGCAAAGAAGAGATAAAAACTTTTTCTTCCAATCTTCTTCATAATTTTATTCCTTAATGATAATATCTTACTTGCCTCTGAATTATGTATAGATGGTCCCTGACTTACAATGGTTTGAATTAATGATCTTTTGACTTTAGCTTATTGTGAAAGTGATTCGCGTTCAGTAGGAACCGTACTTTGAGTACTCATGCAACCATTCTGTTTTTCACTTTCAGTATTCAATAAATTACACGAGATATTCAACACTTTATTATAAAACAGACATTGTGTTGGATGGTTTTGCCCAACTGTAGGCTAATGTAAGTGTTCTGTGCATGTTTAAGTTGGATGAGGCTAAGCAGTGATGTTCAGTAGGTTAGATGGATTAAACGCATTTTGACTTAGAGTATTTTCAATTTATGATGGGTTTGTTGGGCCGTAACCTCAGTGTAAGTGAAGAGCGTCCGTATTTGAAAAAGATGGTAGTGGAAATAGTAATGGTGAAACTATGTACCTCTGTACTTGTTTGCATAAACCAAAACATCATCTTGTTCTTTCCTACAAAATAAGTAGATGTAAGGGGTTATTATGCTCATTGAGAAGATGAGGAAACTAAGAGAACTTTGGATATTTTTTTTTTTGAGACAGAGTCTCACTGTTGCCCGGGCTAGAGTGCCGTGGCGTCAGCCTAGCTCACAGCAACCTCAAACTCCTGGGCTCAAGTGATCCTCCTGCCGCAGCCTCCCAAGTAGCTGGGACTATGGGCATGTGCCACCATGCCCAGCTAATTTTTTCTATATATATATGTACTTAGTTGTCCAGATAATTTCTTCCTGTTTTTAGTAGAGACGGGGTCTCGCTCTTGCTCAGGCTGGTCTCGAACTCCTGACCTCAAGTGATCCTCCTACCTCAGCCTCCCAGAGTGCTAGGATTACAGGTGTGAGCCACCGCACCCGGCCTACTTTGGATACTTTTAAAAATGTAACGGAAAATTATTTGTGGAGGTGTGAATGAATGTTTTAACTTTTGACTAGTGATACATGTTTGTTGAATGACTGTCAACAAATGTATGAATATTGTTTTAATTGCAGCAGAAGATACTAAAGCAGATAAAAGTTTACCCTGTTTTAATAGTTTCCGTTCCCAGTTGGTAATTCTGCTAAGCATCAGTGCCCACTAACCCCAACTTTATTTCAGTTTCTGCAATGCCAGGGTGTGTTTCACTAGAGAATAATTTTCAATTTGAGTATACCAATTTTATCTCCAATCTTGAGAGCTAACTTCTGTTTTTCATGTAGAATGAACACAGAAAGAAGTTGTGTGAACTTAGAACGTCAAAAGAAATAAATAACCACCAACTGATATTTCAGGGCTTAGTTTTTTTTACCTTGTGGATAATTGTGTGGAAAACTCCTAGTATACTTTTGGGGAGATTTTAAAAATCCGAATGAATGAAAATACAAAATGAGAAAGGAATATATTGTAATTACAACTGATATGATTTTCTATGAATGTCACAGCTAGAAAAGCTGTTCATAATGTCTTCCATGAGAAATTGGCAGTTTCCTTTCTTTTTCGGTAATATATTTGCTGATCTGATTAATATTTTGTTTTATACTATTTGCAAATAAGAAAACTTTTGGGATCTGGGCTTTCGTGTTAGTTAATTCCAGCTTTGGCTTGGAGATCTAGTATTCAGTGATAGGATCTAGTAATAACCTCTTCTGTTTGGCATATTCCCCAGTACAAAGGCCTCTGAGCAGGTAAAATAGAGGGTAAAAAAGATATACATTCAAAAGAATTCACTTTACTCATAGGCGAGCCCTCAGAGTCTTCATACTCGTAATAAACATACTGTTCTAAAACTACAAAGTAGAAGATAGTTATGGGTTGATATTGGCAGATTTCATGGAAAACATTGAATAGTTCCCGAGGACAGCTTGGTAGGAAACGAAGAGGGAGACAAAGTACTACAAACAGAAGTAGGAAGGAAAGCAAACACAGGGCTGAGGATTATTTGGGTGTAGACCCTGATGGCATCACTTCCTTACACCCCCTTCTCCATCCGTCCCTTTCTCCTTCCTTCCCTGCTTTCCTCCCCCTCCCTTCTTCCTGTCAAGTTCTTACTGACATATAACATGTGTTCAGAACATTGCACATGTCTTTAAGTCATCAGCGAACAGCTCAGTGATTTATCTAAGTGAACACCTCCAAGTAATCACCGCCAAGACCAAGGTGTAGATCATTGCCCGCATCCAGAAGCCTCCTCTTTCCTCCCTCTGCTAGTCATTGCTTCCCCCCAAGGTATCCTCCCCTGATTTCTGAGACTCTAGGTTACTTTTACCTATAACGTAACTTTCTATCAATGAATCACATGGTGTAGATTCCTATGTCCAACTTCTTTTGCTCAACGTCGTGTTTGTGAGATTTATTCTTGTTTTGTACGAAGCAACAGTTTGTTTATTCTCATCACTCTACAGTGTTGCACTTGGTGAGAATGCCATGGTATATTTATCCATTTCACTCTTGATATATTCATTTTTTTTTTGGATTGTTTCCAGTTTTTCGCTATTGTGAATAATGCTGCTATGGGCATTCTTATATATGTTTTTGGTAAACGTGGAAATTTCCATTGTGTGTGTTGTGAGTTGAATTGCCAGACCAGTTTTAGATAGTGCCGTCCTTCGGAATTGGTACTAATTCACACTCCTACCAGCATTGTATAAGAGTGGTATCTACTTCCCATCCTTATAAAAGCTGGTATTATCTGTCTTTTTTATTTTGACCATTATGGTGGATGTATAGTTGTCTCACATTGTGATTTTAATTTGCATTTCCCAGAGTACCTTGTCTACCTTTTCATATGATTATTGGCTATACTTTTTTGTAAAGTACTTGTTCATATTTTTCGGTGATGAACTTTTTGTCCAGTATTTGTTGTTACTCCAAGTAAGAAAGATTTTAATACCTGGGGAGTTAACTTCTCTTATTTGTTTAGAAAACTCAGCTAACCAGGCAAACTCATTCACCAATACGTCCATCTAATAGGTAAACTAAGCAGGTAAAGAGATTAGAAACTGAGTTGGTCACTATGCATTATATACACATTAGAAAATTTCACATGTACCCCATAAATTTGTACAAATTAAAAAAAAAAAGACATTAGAAGCATTTTGAACTTGTAAACATCATAGTCCGGATCTGTGAAACCTTGTCCCGAAAAACCAGAAAAACAAACCAAAACAAAAACCTTTGCCACGACAATAAAAAACATAACAGAACTTGTCCTCAGTGCTTTACATAGAAGTTGAGCATCTGATAACGTTGCATTGCCCAGTGACCGATGGAGATTTGTATTTGGACTTTTAGGATAGGAGTTGGACACCCACCTCTTTTACTGGTTGTTTGATTTTGGGAATTTAAAAAATCATCCATGTCTTTTTTTTTTTATTATTGAAATGATTATAAAACTTAATTCACAGAGGATTTATGAGGGGCAGATGAGGTGATCTTTGTGAAACCATGCTCAGAACTGTTAATGGCCATACATATGTTAGTTATTATTATTGTTGTCGTGTTCTACAGCATTCCTTATTCTTGAGTTGAACCATGCCAGCACTGAGAACAGTTCCTGGCATATTAATAAATGTTTGTTGGCTGAATGAATGAACAACACATTCAAGCATCTTTCCTAAGCTGTTACTCCGAATGACTCAAACTGTGGATTACATGTTTTTCTCTAGGACTTTTACTTTTCATTGCTAAAGCTGAGTTGGGAACAGGGTTTATCAAGTATCAGATTGAAAAATTGTGTCTAACAGGCAGCAGTTTGAGATCACCCATTTCACTATATAGTTCATATTAAATTGATGCCCTCAGGTAACACACACAGGTCCTGGAGAACCCTTGAAAATGATTACACTGCTCTTCACACCGTGGGTGATCCCCAAAAGCTTACACACTGAATATTTTTAGCTTCTATAATTAGAATGCTAGCCAACAAATTTCCAGATTTAAAATATTGTAGTGGGTTCTCCAGAGCTGATACCTTGGAAACCATGTTTCATGCAAAATTGAACGTTTAAGCTGAAAATAGGAGCTTCGTATAGAGCCTTTTCAGCCTAATATGGATAAGGGGTTTCTGATATGTTGATTATAATATCATATCAGCATACAGCTTATTAACTTTTGTGTAAAGCAACAATTCTTAACGCCCGGAAAGATCCGATTCTCGGCTATTTTGACTTCGTGACTCTCTTTTTTCTTTATCTGAAAAGTGATTGAGAGGCATATTATTTTCATTTTTAAATTAAATAGAATTAAAACTTATATGATTTTTGTTTTGGAGAATTACATGATATTCCTTTAAACGATAGTAAGTATCTCTTTGCAAAATCAGGCTTGCAGCAGAAAGAACTTGGATTTTTATATGGAAATCTAATTAGATTTTCTTAGGCGAAGACTGATAACTCTTTTCCTTTTTTTCTTGTATTTGAGTGTTTTCGGTTTTTTTTTTAAGAGCTTGTGGTGGTCTTGGTTGGTTTCTGTCATCATTTAAGTATAACTTTTGTGGTACTGAAGAGTACAGAGCATGTAACATACTACTTTAGTATAACATCAATCAGTCTACATTTTATAAGGATGTTTACATTTTAGATATTACTTTCGCTTTTTTTTTTTCCCCACCCCTCCATCAGTAACAGACAGACTACATTTTAGGTATTATACCTCTGTGTGTTTGACCCAAATGTGGCTGATTTAGTGGAAAACAGAATCATCTGGTGTAGCAGACAGCTTTTGTTTTCTGTTATAGATATAATGTTATGGAAAATTGAAAGAAATACAAAGGGTAGTTATGGTGAGCCTTGTTAAAGTACTATTTTAAAAACAGTGAATTGCAGAAAATCTCATCTTCTGAGTTCCTTTGAGAAGTTAAACTGTGTCTTTTTAAAGCGAATGCTTCCAGGCATGACTGGTTATTGCTGTATGAAATGCGGGAAGCAAGGCTCCTCGTTTTGGTGTCCCCTTTGCACATGGGACTTTTCTTTTTTTTTCTCTTAAATGGGTATTGTGGATTTAGGGAGGGATAACTGTTTAGAGACTAGGCTCACAACAACTGATGTCTCAAGGGAATGGGACTGGCTCTTTCATTTCTTGTGCTCTTCAGCATGGGAATCTGTTCTCTATGGGCCGACTGGAATGTTCCGAGTGTCTTTAGTAATAACCAGGTTTTTGCACCTTCTACCCCAAGAAGGATCACGAATGAAGTCCTGAAGATAGTATCAGGTGACATACTAATATGCTCGTTCTGCGTGAGGGATCAGTGGGACCATCCATTACATTGCAAGTTAACCCGGAACTCGAGTGTGGACGGCTGGCTCCTGAAAGCCTCCCCTCGCGTGCTGCACGCAGCTGCAGCGACACATCCCAGATGATCTGCTTCACAAATTCCTTCGATTCCTCTGACCTCTGGAGACTGTGTCCTTAGGAATGCGAGATGAGCCCTCACGATGTTAGCAGAGAGTAGGGCCTCACGGTGGGGAGTTTGCCGAAGTACTGATTACAATCGCCTTTGGAAAATTGCTGAGCATTAACAGATTAAGCAGAAACACTCGGCTCACACGTCTGCACTTTTCCAAGTGGAGCTCCTTTGCCAGGGAAAAGGGAGAAGGCGGATAGGAGATGTCTCAGAAGATTTGGATAAATGAGATCAGATAATTTCTCTTGAAAAATACATTAAGAAATGAAAACACCCATCCAAAAACATCGGAAGAAAATACAGTTCAAGCGCTCACATGTTTTCGCTGCCAAAACTTCAGGCAGTGCATTCTACACTTTAGTTGATCACTTTGTTGCCCACCGCTTTGCACTGCTGTTTGTTTTGTAAGTGCTCACGTTGTTTCTCCTTCACTTCGTGCTTCCTCACTCTTGCCGTCAGTGTTGGCGGTCCTCACAGCGGCCAACATATTCTAGAACAGAAAATACTTACTTAGCGGAGGGATGCTTAGTTACTTTAAAAATCTGAACAGACCAATCGGAGATGCTCAGTCATCTCAGCCGACTTTATCTAAACCCCTGTTTCCTCTGGAGATATTCCTCCAGCGTAGTAGCTATGATCACTGCTGTTAGGACTTTCAAATATTTCTTGTGAAATTTGTTGTAATGAAGTTTGGACTCCGGTAGCTTTTGGGACGAAGGTTTGTTACTAGGGTTTATGATGTGTTCCTTGGAAAAATCACTTAGCCTATTTCGATATGACTGTGTTTTATCTGTTCTCTGGATCAGACATAAGTTTACTTAGTCCGTATTTGACATTAAAAATGAATTGTTAGCACTTAAGAAAACTTTTTGTTTTGAAATAATTTTGTGGGCTCACAGGAAGTTGCAAAAATATAGTGCAAAGAGCTTTTTCCTACCCTTCACCCAGCTTTGCCCAATGAGCTCCACTTTTAAGACTCCTAAAAAGGCATCTACCTGAAAAGATTTATAAGGAATTATAATTTTTACACCTGCTCTGAAGAAATATATATTAATCACTGATTATGTATATAATCGCAGGTTATAAAAACACAGAATTATACCTGCTCTTGATCATTGAAAAAAATAAAAATACAAGGGCCGGGCGCGGTGGCTCACGCCTGTAATCCTAGCACTCTGGGAGGCCGAGGCGGGCGGATCGTTCTGAGCTCAGGAGTTCGAGACCAGCCTGAGCAAGACCGAGACCCCGTCTCTACCAAAAATAGAAAGAAAATTAATTGGACAGCTAAAAATGCATAGAGAGAAAAAAAAAAAATTAGCCGGGCATGGTGGCGCATGCCTGTAGTCCCAGCTACTCGGGAGGCTGAGACAGTAGGATTGCTCGAGCCCAGGAGTTTGAGGTTGCTGTGAGCTAGGCCGACGCCACGGCACTCACCCCAGGCAAGAGAGTGAGACTCTGTCTCAAAAAAAATAAATAAATAAAAAATAAAAAAATAAAAATACAGAAGTAGACACAGCTACTATTTTGTTGGAAAAGGTGCTCATGTGGCCAGCAAGGAGGACAAGGCATTTGTTCACTTACTCATTTGAATTTGGTGTCTGCCTCATTCAAATCATTTTTTTATAGTGATCACATTGATCACATTGAACTGGGAGTTATAAATCAGATGTTGTTCCCCTAAAATCTTTGGAAAATATAATACAAGTAGAATTGAGTGACAGTAGAACTCCTTCGTGGTACAAGTGTTGGGGCACCATGATAATACTGGATTTCATGTAAAGGTGAGAGAATATCATTGTACCATATATCTCTATGTGTTAGGTGTATGTTATTTGTCTATGCAAATGCATCATATATTGAGACGTTTTAGAACAGTGTTTTTTTTTTTTTTTTTTTTTTTGAGACAGGGTCTTTCTTGCTCTGTCGCCCTGGCTAGAGTGCAGTGGCATCATCCTATCTCAAATGTAACCTCAAAGCTGACTCCTGGGCTCAAGCGATCCTCCTGCCTCAGCCTCCCAGGTAGCTGGGACTCCAGGTGTGCACCATCGAGCCTGGCTAATTTTTCTATTTTTTGTAGAGATGGGAGTGTTGCCCTTGCTCAGGCTGGTCTCAACCTCCTGGCCTCAAGCAATCCTCACGCCTCAGCCTCCCAAAGTGCTAGGATTACAGGTGTCAGCCACCGCACCTAGCCAGAACAGGTGTTTTATTTATTATATATGTATAATATTTCCAGTGAAATAACAATATGTTTCACTACTCTTTCGTATATTGATAAATTTACACTTGAACACATATTTGAGTTCAGTTATTTATTAATAGGGGTCTTTAGATGCTGTATGTCTGTATTTGTCCACGTGTCCGAACCTTATGTAGTGTTACCTAGAATGTTCCCTTGAGGGTTTATCATGCACCTCAAAACAGACATAATTGGGAAAAGTCTAGAGAAACACTCTGCCTGTCGTGAGAATGGAGGAGTTTCTTTAAGAAAGCTATTTGAATGCTTATGGTTTGGAACAGTGAAGTCTGAAGTCTGAAGGGAAACCTTACCAAAGCCTATAATGTCATGAGCACCTTCCCCAAATCCAAGAATATCAGAACTAGGAGCACCAGTTATAACTCAGAGAGGGAGGTTTAGCATAAAAAAAAAAAAGTGTAAGTTGATGTAGCGGGAATTTACGTGAACATCTTTTCACCCCAGGAGGAGAAATTGCTGAGTTTAACAGTCCAGGGCAAATCTTTGGGTGGATTTATGCAATTTAAAAGAGAAGATGGGCTTGTTTAGTAAATAGACTTAATCTTTTGGGTGGTTATTTTCTTTACCCAGGACTTTACCCAGTTTTATTCTCTTTTCATAGACCATTGCCGAAGTTACTTATCATTTTGTTAGGATAATTTCCTGTTCTTTGATGTTACTTTCAGCTGTCACCGAATGTTGTTCTGAGGATTGTGGGTCTGACCCTACATGACAATTCCCAGAAAGTTTACCTGCCCCAGCATGTCTTATCTCAGCTCTCGACCTTGACCAGAAGGCACTGGCATAAGTGCATTGTTATATTTGAGGTTGTAAAATCAGCACTTAGACCTCATTATAAAATTTCTCTGAATGAAGTCCACACCTTGTTGCTGATAAAATGAAATTGGATGTTATTTCTGAATGGAAACGAATGGTTTGGTTCTGGGCTCATTTTGGATAATCCCACCAATCTGAAACAGTTTGCTTTTCCAAATAAGTGCAATCCATTTTATTTTGTGTAAGTTTAAAAACCGTTGTGTTGGATAACTTTCTTTAGATGTAACAGCATGTACGTAAATTAAATAGAGAGCTGGAAATGTTTATGGCCCACAGCTTTTAGCTTCTGTGAGGGACAAATTCTAGCATATGGGCTTGAATGACACAGTGGCCTTTATGTAAAAACCAGTGCAGCAGAAAAAAGCAGGTTAAAGCCTGTGGCCCAGGTTTCAAGCAAGTTGCTGCCTGAGTCGGGAGCTGGTAGAATAATGTCTTAGTCCTGTAGAAAAAGTGAGGGATTTAGTCCTAAGGTGGGTGTCCAGGTATATGGGATCTAACATAACCCTGATGACTTGGGGAGCAGTGGTGGGACGATGTGAAAGCTTGGGGTGTTGGCAGTAAGTGCTATGCAGAGTCTGTGGAATCAAGGAAGGAGAAATAATATTTTGAGGATCGTGATTCTGGGAAATTGTGAACAATTCTGCTTAAATTACAGGAGTGGTCTGTTTATCTACTCTTATCAGTAGATATAAAGTATTCACTTCCCTTGAATTTTCTGATAACTGAAGCTTAGGTGTTTAAACTGAAATTGTCTTTAAAATATTTTTTGATGTACATCATTCAAAAATGAATTGCGCACACTTACCTCCTGTCTTAACAGTATGTTAAATATAATTTCCCCTTGTCTTCATCTCTGTTGGTCTTCACTGTGTAATTCAGAGGTGATGTCAGGGCTGAAGGTGTGTGGAGCGGCTGCTCCTACACAGAGCGTTCCCACGTTGTGCCTTAATCCCTGTTTAGACACAGCTAAGACACCCTCTTTACAACATAAAGAGCACAAGAGTGTATAAACGTTTCCTGGGTGGGAAAGTGGCATTCTTAACTGGTCTTTGGCCATCAGTGAACAGGCCTGGGTAGAAGAACATGACAAGATGGGTGGTGGGCACAACTGACGCACCCCAGGAATAACTGGGGCGCGCGCCTTGCGAGGTTGCTGAGATCCAGCAACCTCATGGGAAATTTCAGCTATTGTTGTCTAGACCTCTTTGTACCTGCCAGCTGCTGTGGCCTGTGGAAACTCCCTTCTAAGTTGTTTTCTGAATCTCCGTGACTATCAGGATGTCCCTGTGCTGATGGAGAACACGGGCTCTGGAGCCAGAGTGCCCAGGCTTGAATCCGGTCTCCACCACTGTTCTTTGGCTTGGTTCCCTGCAAAGCAGTTTCTGAGATTGTGCAGGAAGTTTATTGGGGCTTGTACTGCAGGATACTGCCTGTCGGGGAGTGAAGGCAGCTGGATTGGGCAGAGGAAGGAGTCAAAGAGCAGGACAGTAGCAACAGAGGCCTCAGCTGATCCCACCAGGAGCTCTGGAGCTGGGCACATCATTTAGAGTTGCCCACCTTGAGGTAAGGAAGCCAGGCCTTTTCACCCCACATCAGCCAGTCATGAGATGTGGGCTGCCCATGGACAAGGCGTGACCTTGGGTCAGGGGGACTCTCTTTGGCTTAAGATAATTTCCAGAGCAGGGTTGAGCTGAGGGTCACCAGCCAACACTGCCACCAGCTGGGGCAGCACCTCAGTTCTGAAGGGGAGATCCGGACAGCACAGCTCAGCACCCACATTCTTGGTATCTCGTGACTCTGGCGACTCCGCTTCCAGGTCTTCATCTGAACCTATCTATTTAATTCCTAGGGTTTAAGTAAGTTCATGTATGTGAACTTTTCATGTAGAAAAGTGCATAGCACATAGTGAGTGTGATTTAGGTGTTCGTTATTATGATCATACCTGACTTTATCGGCCCTACCCTTTCCCTTATAATAAGACGCTATGAGTTTGAAAGCTAAGGTGCTCATCATTACGTTTTTCTAATTCTCTTTGCAAGAGGAAAGCATCAGATGATGTTTCATTTAATAGTAAGAGATCATTTAATGTACTATGTGTTTTAGTGATATTTGCATTTTTAATTTTTACTGGAAGAAAGATGCAAGAGGAATAATTACTGATGATGAAATTCGAAGGATTTGGACACATGAAAGTTTTAGGAGTGTGTGTGTTAGTTCTTAGCCTCCTTCAAAGTAACTTAGAGAAGCCCCTTCTAGGTTACGGGAGAGTCAGTCCATTCGCTGCTGTTGACTTGGGGGGTGGTTTGGGGAAAGGAGCTGGTGACCAGGTGACAGTGTCCAGCTGAGAAGATCCTCAGCATCTTAGTCTTCACCTTTCTTCTCTCTCAGGTTCTAGATCTAAATGTTACAACATACAATCAATAAATACAACATTGACAATTAAATTGCTTTATTTATAAATGTAATGGAATCATTCTTTTCAGTGTTTCAGTGTTTAAATTCCATAAATATAGAGCAGATCACCTAGAGTGTTTTAGAAATTTGGTTTTGATTCAAAGTAATGTTCTCATGGAGACTCAGTCTTTGCCAATTCATTTCTCATTCACTTCAGGACACGGCTAATTCTCTTGGACAGTTTTTATCTCTTTCATATTCATATGGGTGGAAATATTTCATTTGAAATGACTTATTTATACCTCCTCAAATATGGCAACTCTTAACATACAATATTGTTTATTTCTAAGGGACTGTCTGATTGTACTTTAATGTTAAAGCAGGGATAGTTAAGGATATACGTCACAAAACACTTCTTTAAAACATGATGTGTGCGTATTTCTTACGTTTGTACTGATACCCTATTATTGACACACCCTAATAAAACCCTGTAGAGTGGAGAAGGAAATAATATAACACTTTGAAAGATTTTTTAAAAAAATCCAGCAGTTTTTTTTTTCCCCTGTTGAGATCAGGAACGTCTAACACATTTAGGATTTCACTTCCACATTTTGTGGGGGTGCTGGGAGGCGTGAATATGGATGAAAGATTTAAGGTAGACTAATAGATGTGTAAGAATGTATTAATATTTAAATATGATGAGTGGTTAAAAACTCATTGCATAACAAGCCTTTTCTGAAAGCAAAGATGACTTTTAAAAATGTGCCTTTTGGGGATTAAAATACATAAAACCCTCTTTTTAGAGGAACATCGTTGAGCTTGGTCTAATGGGAAACAAGTCCATATCCAAGAAGATTATGTTAGTATAGCTTTTAATTCTCCAAAACATGAAACTATGACATTTGTGTAGATGATCTTTCACCGTGTAGGAGCTATGGAGTAAAAAATAATATTCTGGCCAAAATTACTTATCGTCTCCAAAATGGACATAGGTGAGAATGATTTCAACTCTTGTGTGTTTAATCCCAAGCCGGCCACAATTACTGTGTGGTGGCTTTGCACAGGGTCCTCCTGCTCATGACTCTCTGTTTAAAGACCTCTTAACGTCCTCCTTTTTAAAAACTTCTGTAGTGTGCATGCAGGTGAGTTTTTATGTGAGTATTAATTATACTTTGGTGAAAAACATACATTTCTCAATCTCAGGCCATTGTTTTGAGTTTCAAAATGAGTAAATGCAAACCAGAATACACAAGAAGGAAAATTTGTTTATCCAAAACACTTTTTTATTTAAATAGATTGGCTTATTACTTTTGTCAATGGAACAAAAGACCAAACTCTGTAATTTTAAAGAGATTTACTCTGAGCCAAATTTGAGGACCATGACCCGGAGCCACGCCCAAGAGGCCTTGAGCAAGTGGACTCACTGAGGTTGGGTTACAGTTTGGTTTTATACATTTCAGGGAGGCGGGGGTTACAGGTAAAGTCATAAATCAATACGTGGGAGGCATACATTGGTTTGGCCCAAAAAGGTGGGCCATCTCGAAGCTGGGGCTTA
>RJWJ010001154.1:0-40135 GCA_004363605.1 Indri indri
TGTCCATCTCTCGGAGGGTGCACATTGCACCCTTTGTGTATGCATATATCCTTCCCCTCCTCCCCCTCGCCCCTCCCCCTTCCCCCTCCCTCCCTACCCGACATCCAATAGATGTTATTCTTATATGTACACTTATGTGTTGTTCAGTTACTACCAATTTGATGGTGAGTACATGTGGTGCTTGTTTTTCCATTCTAAGTGGTTTTTGGTTACATGGATGAATCATATAGTGGTGAATGAATCATATAGTCTGGATTTTCAGTGTACCTGTCACCCAAATACTGTACATTGCACCCAATAGGTAGTTTTTCTTTCCTCATCCCCCTCTCACCCCCTCCTGACTCCCCAATGTCCATTGTATCACTCTATGCCCCTGCATAGCTGTAGCTTAACTCCCACTTATAAGTAAGAACATGTAGTATTTATTTTTCCATTCCTGCACTGCGGCACTTAGGGTAATAGTCTCCAGTTCTGTCCAAGTTGATGCAAAAGATATTATTTCATTCTTTGTAATGGCAGAGTAATAATCCATGTTGAATATATACCACATTTTCTTTATCCACTCCTCGGTTATTGAGCACTTAGGTTGATTCCACATCTTTGCAATTATACAAGAGCATTTTCTACTCTGAAATTAAAGCTCCACAAGAGCAAGAATTTTGTTTGGTTTCTCACTGTATCCCTAGTACTTAGTAACTAGATTGGCACACAGCAGGCCTATAATAGATGTCAGTTGAATGAATGAGTGTCTACTCACTGCATGAATAAACAAATGCATAAATGAAGTAATGAATAAATTATATACATATGCTTAAAAACACAAGCTAAAGTCCCTAATCCACATAAGTATGTGTGACACCAAAAACACACACAGAGAAAGATAGAGAATTGCCTTAATTCTCCTAATTATTTTGCTGATGCTACCTACTTGGGGATACTTTGGAATTTAAATCTCATCTTCATTTTTTGTATCTGACGAACAGATGGAGAATGCAAGGCTTGGCGGAATGCACCTAGAATGGTGCCTGGCGCGTGGTACGCATGTCGTAAATGTTTGAGGACTAATGAATGAAAAGACTACACGGTACTGGGCTCCATAATCCCTGACCGGAAGAGGCTCCAACTTCTCAGTGTTTCACTCCTCGTGTATTTCCTGAGTCTTGTTCACTGACTTTCCTGCATGTCCTTCTCATTCGCAGACACCAGCCCCACAGGGGGGTTTTGGCAGAAGAGCCAGGGAGCCGTCTTCCTTCCCTCCGGTCCTGTCTCCGAGACAGAGGGCCACTGGCTCTGTCACAAGTGAGGGAAAATGCTTATTTAGAAGATGCTCTGCAGACACTAGGAGACCTGCCAGGAAGCAGGGCTTCGAAAGCTGGGCTGCCTATTAAAATGCAGATTCCTGATATCCAACCCCAAAAGGTTCACAGTCAGTGGGTCTAAGGTTTAACCCAAGAATCGCCATAGTAACAACCACCCTGGTGATTCTGATGCAGATAATAAACTACTAGAGACAGTGGGTAGAAGAAAAGCATTCTGGAAAGAGAAAAACTTTCATCCCAGAGAGTCTCCTAGAAAGCGATTCCTACATTTGGTTGGTTGGTGCCATCCTGGGGTATCCTTGCGAGAAATTCTCAAGCATTCTCTAAACAAGAATTTATGTTACTTTAATTTAAAAGAAAAAGAAGTAACATGTATTCTTTCTTTTCTGTGATGTTAGGGGACACACAATCCAGGAACCAGAGGGTTTTAGCTTCCCAAAAGTCTGAACTCTCTCTACTAAAGAAAGGACCCCAGAGCACACAATTTGCGAAGACATCTGCATTTCCCATGCAGAAGACCCACTTTCCCTTAAGGTAAAATCTGAGGTTTGAAAGTATCACAAGAACAAAAAAAAAAAAAAATAGCTATAAAACAGTAGTTGGAAATGTTGATGTTAATGAAAAACCAGGAAGAGGAACAGAGGCCCTGACACCTGAATTACCCAGGTGACAGTCTCAGGACAGAGAGAGGCTGAAACAGAGCTAGACGAGTTCCTGCAACCTGATAATTTAGAGACCTGTGATATATCTGTCCACACAATAGCTAATTTCAAAGTCTATGGTGTACTCCTTGAAGACAACCTGGAAACCTGGACAATCCAAGACAAATGGTCTGTTAGCATAAAGGTTCTCAATGGTTTAAACCCTCTGTATATCATGCCTGCATGAAAGGATTCCTCTGTAAACAGAGGAGCAAGACCACACTGCCTTATATCAAGACCTTTTCAGCTTGTTTAAAAGGGGGCATTATTTTCCACTGGGCAAGTGGTTTCTTCACAATTTCACACACACACACACACACACACACACACACACACACACACACATACACGACCTGCCTATCTGTGCACATAGCAGAAAACTCTTTTGGCAGTGTCTTAAGTCTTTGTTATACTACCTTGGGAAGCGTAAAGCTACAGACCAGACCGATGCTTCTACGGCCCCACTGGTCAGACTTCAGTCTCTCCATTATCACCTGTTCCCTTCCCTCTGCCTTCCTATCCTGCAACCAACACTCTGTTTGCTCTCGGACCTCTCCGAATAGACAAAGGTACTTACTTTTTGTTTACTTGCCATCAAATATGGTTTACAAAATTAAGTGCTAAGTGTAGATAAGCATTTTATGCCAATTATGTAACATAGGAGATTCAAATCTATTTCTGTTAATTCTCGACCATTAGGCTCATGGCAAAGGCCATATGGCCACACAACAGATATGTGTGTGTTGCCCACATATGTTGGGAGGAAGGGGGACAGGACAAGGCATAGCAGTCAGGATAGGCTGGCTTGTGCTGTGATAACAAACATTCCCAAAAACTCAGTGGCAAAAATAAAAAGAGGGCCAGGCACAGAGGCTCATGCCTGTGATCCCAGCACTTTGGGAGGCTGAGGTAGGAGGACTACTTGAGGCCAGGAGTTCGAGACCAGCCTGGGCAACATAGCAAAACCCCCATCTCTACAAAAAATAAGAAAAATTAGACAGGTGCAGTGGTGTGCACCTGTAGTCCCAGCTACTCAGGAAGCTGAGGGAGGTGGATCACTTCAGCCCAGGAGTATGAGGTTGCAGTGAGCTGTGATGGTGCCACTGTGCTCCAGCCAGGGCAGAAAGCAAGACCCTGTCTCCAAGAAAATAAATAAATAAATGAATAGAGGCATCTTTCTCACACCACTACATACCCATCTCAGGTTGGCAGGGGTAGGATGGAGGGTGGAGAGCTGCTCCAAATCTCCTTACTCCAGGCCCCAGGCTGAGGAAGTGGTCACCAACTCACAGGCTGCCAGGCGTGTGGGAGAGAGAAAGCGAGCTCTGCACAGCCTTGCACCACCCTTCAGTGCTTGGTCTGGCGACGACACACACAGCACTTCCACTCACATCTCATCGCCCAGCACTGGCCAGGTGGCCCAATCACTGGTCACCCAACTACAAGGGGTTGGGAGGTGAAATCCTGCTCTGTACCTGGAAGCCAAAGCTCCAGAAAGATTTGGAGAAGTGCATTAATGACCACCGAGAAGGGAGGAAGGGAGAAGACGCAGCACTTGACTGCTGCTGAGGAAGACACACGGAGGAATCTTCCCTACTGTCACTGACTGCACCCTAGTCCTGACAACAGCGTCTACCACTGCCTGCAAAATCCTGCCTAGAAAAGGGTATGTCACAAGACATAATCCAGCCCTCATTCCAACATCTAAAGAAATAATCATGCACTCCTACAAGATCAAGGTTTTGGCAGCAGCAATGTTGCTTTGAAATTCGTTGGGCTTTTTTGGGTTTTTTTTAGTTTTGTGGGTTTTTTTTTTCTTTTTTAGAGACAAGGTGCTGCTACAATTCCCAAGCTAGTCTCCAAGTCCTGGACTCAAGCAATCCTCCTGCCTGAACCTCCTGAATAGCTAGGACTACAGGTGCAAGCCACTGCACCTGGTGATTTTTTTCGTCTTTTTAAAATGCTTTCATTTGCCATGAAATAGGCATTTGCATTTGCATATATTAATTTTAATAACAAAGTTGGTCAAGCCTTTCTGAAACATTATTGGCTAGGTGGCAAAAGAACATTTAGAAGATTCATCACCTTTTGACTCTATAATTCTACATCTAGAAATTAATCCTAAGAAAATAAGCAGAAATGTAGATAAAGATTATTATAAAAGGATATTTTCAATAGCATTATAATTAATACTCCAAACTGGAAGTAACACAAGTGTCCAATAAAGGGGGATTAGTCAAATAAATACTGTTACATCCATACATGGGAATATTGCATATCTGTTACATGAAATGGCTCAGCAGGCTGGCGTGTTAATGCAATAAACTATTCTACTGCTGGCAGAAATCACAATTATGAGGGTTATCTAGAAATATGGAAAGAACTACATGAGATAATGATAACAGGACAGAATAGAACTCAATAATATACACATTAAAATTCGCTATGATGGAAGTCAGATCCATATTAAATTCAGAAGAGGCTGGGATTTATATAGGATGCTTCGGGGGGTTGTGTTTTTCTGATGATTTCAAATTTGTGTCCAGATGTTTCATTCAACTGTTGTTCAGTTGATGAAAGAAAAACAAGGAAGAAGAGAAAAGGGAGGGGGAGGAGAAAAAAGGGAGAGGAAAAAGGAAGAAGGGGAGAAAGTAGAAACAGACAGAAGTAGAAAGGGGAGTAGAGGGAGAGGAAGATGGAGAAAGCTCATTGCAGCCACTGCCAGAGCATCCCTGTGCTCTCCGTCCCTGCTAAGATGCCCAGTAGGCTCCTCCTCTGTGAGCTATAAAAAAAATGTGATTTTAGTCCATCAAAAAGTCAGATTTTTGCTGTTCATTAAATACATGGCAAGTGTAGGAAAGACCTTCAGAACCTCTACAGCACACTCACACATACATTGACCACTCAGGCGAATGGAGCTTTGGTATCTAAGCAGTGTGGCCAGCTGGGAGGTTCAGTAACTGCCCAGTGAACTGGCTGGGTGTTTCTGGGGTATGTGGTACTTACACTGGCCAATTCCCAGTTGGCAGCATAGACCAGCAAGGCTGAGTGACAGGTCTGGGTCTGGGCCTCATCGAACTTCTCATGTAGCCATCCTTGAGGGTGAAACAGAGGACCTAGAAACTAGTATTAGAAGCTTTCAAGCAAACAAGAAACTTTTTTCAATTCAGTAGGCTACCAACAATGAGATACCATCATATGCCCACCACAATGGACAAAATTAAAAAGACTGACGATGTCAGGTGTTGGTGAGGATGTAGAGCAACTGGAACCCACACATACTGCTTGTGACAGTGTAGAATGGTACAACCATTTTGGAAAACTGCCCCTTTTTAATGTAATTTCACTTCTAACACATATTTTAAAGAAATCAATGCATATGTCCACAAAAAGACTTGTTCAAGAATGTTCATGGTGAGATTAGTCATAATAGTTCAGATTTGTTCCACGTGTCTCTTTTCTCTGGGACGAGTGACTTCCCAGGACATGGTTTCCTCCTGGTGGAGTCCAGGAGCACCAGAGGGCAGAACTTACACACAGCCAGTTCTGTGCTTTCTATTGGCCAAAGCAAGACACACGGCAAAGCATTACCTGGGCACTCACTGCAGGCCTGACCCTTCTCATGCATTTTAATCTTCACAACAATGTGGTGAAGTGGGTACAATTATTATCCTCTTTTATAGATGATGAAACTGTAAACAGTTTTTCCAAGGTCACAAGACTAGTAAATAGCAGGTATTTGAGTGCAGAGAATCAGACTCCAAAGCCCCTCATGCTGAACCCAGAGTTAGAAGATCTTACATTCACCTTTTACTCTACTTGTACAGCCATCACTAAAGTCTGTAGAGTGAATTGGGACATAAATTTTTAAGTGGCTTGAACAAGTCACTTAACCTATCTGGCTTTCAATTTCCTCTTGTGTAAAATGAGAGTTATACTAGATGGACCTCTAAGCTCATTTCCAGGTATAAATTTAATACCAAGATTCTGTGAACTCAGTGGAATATTTACCACTAAACTGACAACAGCTGCAAATGCATAATTTGCTTATCACTATAAGCGAGCCCCAAACTACCTCTGATTTCAGAATGAGCAACCATATTCTTGGAGGTTGCAATGAGATGATGAAATCTGTCTATGTAGAATAGATACCAATTTAATTCCTACTTTTTTAAAATATTGAGTTTTGAGTTTTGGCTAATTTTAAAAGCACTAGGAAAAGTAATTCATTGTAAAATTAAATAAATTCCTTTGTTAATGCAAGATTTTTCTTCAATTTTTGACTGCAAATTGCAGTTCCCATGGAAGCGTTGTCATGCTGCTGGCACCTGAATCTTAGGCTCTGCACTCCGCACCTTCCCCACGGGGATAAGGCAGAGTGAGGTTGATGCCCTGGAGAGCTGCCTCTGGGTGCAAAAGCATGTGCCAAAATTGCCTCATATCCATTGTTACTTAAAATAACCTCCTAACATTTTCTGAGGGTTTTGTTTTTTTTTACAAACGCACTTCTCTGGTCTCTCCAAATGGACTCACAGACTTAGAAAACACAGACAATTTCTACTTGTTTGCATCTCTGTTATCACTTGGTACTGTATTGTTTTGTAAAACTGGATGGATGGATGGATGGATGGATGGATGGATGGATGGATGGATGAGTGGATGGATGGGTGAACAGATGGACAGACAAGCAGGCTAACACACACATTGTACCTCTGTTAAGAATGCTCTTTCCGTTCCACTGTACCCCTTTCACCTAATTAAGTCCTACTCACGTATTGGTTCTCAGCTCAAGCATTGCTCCCTCGGAGAAGGTTTCCCTGTGACCCAGTCAAGGTCAAGTTCCTTCATCATGTCCTTTCATAACACAGTGCTCCTTTCCTCACAGCACTAACCCAATGCAGTCATGATCACATAGATGATCACATAGATGTTTAGTGTTCACCTCTTCTAGGCCATAAATTCCATGAGAGTAGGACCATGTATGAGCTTTAAAAAACGAATAAATGAATGGATAGGTGAATGTATGAACAGTGGGCTATAAGCTTGGAACTTGGTTATATAGCTGTTTCTACTCTAATCATAGAATTTAAGAATGGAAGGGAACTTCAAGGTCAAACAGCACTCATACAATTCGAAAATCTTGGAGTTTTGAGGAACCTTTGGTTCAAACACCTATACAATATAGGAATATCTGCACTGTCATGATGTTTGACCTGTAGGAACAGAGTGTATAATTATGTGGCGATTCCTTCCTGATGCAGTCTCAACTCACAGCCTGACTCTGTCGGCTGACTACAACGGTCTTCATCTGCTATGTGCCCGTGAGGACAGCTTGGATGGTGCCTGGAGTGTTCTTAGGCAATTAGCTCATCAGCTCTTCCCCCAGCCTGATACCAGACATACAACTTGTAATAGGGAAGAAAATAACGTGGTGACAACATTAGTTGCTCCCCCATCTTCCTCATTCCCACTGTGCCCAATTCCAGAAGCCGATTCGTGGTTGGTCCACAAGCCAGGCACATCCATCTTCTTCTCTTTGCCAGTGATTGGTGTAGGATGGGCCCATGAACCAGTTTTGACCAATGAGATGTGAAGGGAAGGCTACTAGAAGGGTGCAAGAAAAGACTTTCCTCCTTGATTAAAGAGAGGGCTGGAAGGGGATCCTTTTTTATTCCATTCCCCACTTCCTTCTTGGTTTGGATTCTGTCATATAAGGACATGACATCCATCTGGCACCATGAAAAGAGGTGTCATCAACACATGGATATCAGCAGAATGTAAAGAGCAAACATCAGGTCTTTAATGACATCATCAAGCAAGTGCACCAAGCCTGGGAACTTGTACATCCAGGTAAGTGAACTACCAATGTCTTTATGGCTTAAGCCACTGTTTATTCAGTTCTCAGCTATGTATAATCAAATCCTGCCAACAATCTTGTGAAGAGATAGTGCAACTATTATTATCCCTCAGTTTTACAAATATAGAAACTAAGATTTAGAAAAAATTAATCTCACATAAAATATCAAAAGAACCAGGACTAGAAGTGATTCAAGACTCTTTGCTTTAGTCCAGGAGTTGGCAAACTATGGTCCATAGGCCAAACATGCAGCCAGGGAACTAAGAATATGTTTTTGTATTTTTAAATGGCTGGAAAAAAATTGAAAGAACAATATTTCATGACATGAAAATTGTATGAAATTCAAATTTTAGTGCCTATAATTACAGATTTATTGGAATACACCTATGCTCATTTGTTTATTTATTGTCTGTGACTGCTTTAGTGATGTAATTGCAGAGTTCAGTAGTAGTAACTAACTATATGGCCCACAAAGCCTAAAATATCTACTATCTGGCCCTTTACAGAAAAAGTTTGCCAACCTCTGCTTTAGTCCTATCACACCCACTCAAAAACGCTCATGTTCCAATAAAAACTATGCAGAGTGGTTAAGATACCATATTTTACACTCCAGAATGGTGAGCTGAGGTTTGGTTTGCTGTTCGTCATGTTTTTTTCATCCTCTGACTATAACCAACTGACAGCTTCATAACCCCCAGACTACCCAGATAGGAGCAGGGAAAGGGCTTGACTGCCTGCTAATTAATCAGTCTGGCTTGAATTCTCCCCTCAGTAAACAGCAGAACACATCTGTTTGAAACAATGTTTCGATGAAACAGTCCCTCAATCAAAAAGGAAAAACTAACATCCCATGCATGCCATGCTGCAGTTTTTCTTCTCTGAGATTTGCTATCGTATGAATGCAAATGAGTCATGCTCAATATGGTGTAAAACCTACAAAAGACTTCTGGAGAGATTATGAATAATCAGTTATACAAACTGAGATTATGCAAACCATACAAAGCAGATATAAAACAAGTCATTTTATTTCTTAATCATGTTCTTATTTTGATCTTTGTAACATAACATTTAATGAACACTACAGTTAAGTTGAAGAGAGTAATATATACACAAACATTAAATATAGCACCAATTAGTTGAACCTGAAATTCCATGAGCCATGAGGAAGAATATTTTTAAACCACTTAATTGTTGAAAAGAAAAAAAGGATGCATCTTTAGCACATAAATTCTAGGAGTCGGCAGTCTACTAAGATTCATCTGAAAATAAATTTTTTCTCGTTTTTGTGGCTTTGGTTTAAACCACTTCACAGAACCCCTAAAACATGCCTTGAGAGCTACAATGCCAACTTTATTCCAGAGCAAGCCAACATGGTTATGCCACAGTTTATAAATCTTTGCATTGCTGCAAAACAGAAACAACATGCTAGACTGTAAAGATTCCTGTAAGAGCTTTAAATAAAAATTATACTCACCCCACTATCATCAAATAGAGGGCATGAGTTCGCCATGATAAAAGGTTCTTTTTAGGGCTTTGGAACTCCTGGCTCCCTGTCACCTGGAGAACTCAATGTTTTGGGTTTATCTGTTCCCTCTGCGGTCTGGTTCCACGGTAATTACCAGGCTCCCAGTGCCGGCCTGACATCGCTTATGATGGAAGTACACAAGCAAAGAAAGAAACAAACAGCTGTGTGAATTCCAGCAGCGTTCAAACCTTAAACAAGCTCAGGAAAAGTTGCTGAATCAAAAATGGAATCTAAAACTGTCAAACTCATAGAAGTAGAGAGTAGAATGGTGGTTACCTGAGGCTGGGGACGAGGGGGACAAGGACAGAAGAAGGGAAATACTGATCGAATCATACAAAGTTTCATCCAGACAGGAGGAATAGCTTCTGGTGATCTATTACACAGCATGGTGAAGGTAGCTAATAATAATGCATTGTATATTTCAAAAGAGCTAAAAGAATGGATTTTGAATGTTCTCACCACAAAGGAACGATAAGTATTTGAACTGATGGGCACGTTAATTAGCCTAATTTGACCATTCTACCATGTACACATGTATCAAAACATCACATTGTACCCATAATAGATACAATAATTATTTGTCAATTAAAAATAAATAAAACTTTTTTTAAAAAAAGGAACAAACTCAGGGAGAGTACCTCTTAAAACATGCTAACAAAGAGCCTAAGGGCTACATCCAATAGGCCCAGCCATCCACAAGAAAAGGAATCATAAAATGTGCAGACCTTTAAAAAATAATGGTTGAAAATATTCTTTCTTATCGAGACAAAAACTTTACTTTAATGATCGCACATTCTTTGGAAGAATTGATAAGAAACTAGCAAATGTGTTACCGGGGAAGTGGATGGCTTAAAGACAGCATGAGAGAAAGATTTTCTTATCACTGAAAATATCTTTGCACCTTTTGAAAGGTGTAATGTGCATATATAATCTAGTCAAGTAATTGCGTTAATTAATTAAGTTTTTAAGATTACATATTAACACCCAACAAATCATGAATAGACCACAATTACTAAAAGCACACCATGCAAGGTACAACTTCTAAAGAGAATCTTCATTCTTTCATTCATTTAACAAGTACCATTTATGTGCTAGATACTAAGGAACTAATGTGGTTCCTGCCCCTACAGAACATTTGGTCTAATGCAGCCATGGCTATGCATATGAGCAATTGCATACAATGAGTAAAAAGTGCAGTAGAACAGGGGAAGGATGCCCAGTAAACATGGGGACATATATCCCCAAATGCATGCTACAGCCTCCTGGTAGTCACCTGAAGACTCCATGCACTTATTCCAGGAAGGTTGAGATTGTTTAGCATCAAGAGTTCTTCTTTAGGAATCAGTTTACAAGCTGTACCAGTTACTTATTGCCATCACAATGAAGCACAACCACCACAAAATCCCATTGGCATATAACAATAAGGGTTTGTTGCTCACCTATCCAGAGCTGCTCATCTTCACTGGGCTTGTTTACATGTCTGGGGATGGAGGTGGGCAAGTCAGTTGGCTCTCAGCTCATCTAAACTGACCTTGGCTGTGACAAAGGGAGCAATGCTATTCTGTTCCATGTGTCTCTCATCCTCCAGCAGGCTAGCCCAGGCATGTTCTTCTGGCAATGGCACAGGTTTGAGAGAGTAAGTGGAAACATGTTAATCTTGTGGGTCTTGGCGTAAAACTGGCATATCCTCACTACCATTGCATTCTACTGGCCAAAACAAGTCACGATGCCAGTTCAGATTCATGGGATGGGGAAATAGACGCCATCACTTGAGCAAGAGGAACTGCAAAGTCACACAGCAAAGAGCATAGAGACAGAGAAGGATGAAGAATGGAGGCCATCATTGCAATTTACCAGCAAGCCATACCAGAAGAGCAGTCTGTGCCTTACCTTCTTGTGGCTTTAACCCATCTCTTTCATTAGAATTGATTTCAGAAAGTCTTTGCCCAAAATTAAACCCAACCTCAAAATCCAGAGAATTGCCACCCCTGAATATAGAGATGCTATCTCATGACTGTTTTTTGTCTCTCAGCAATTGCCAACACAGGGCCTTACAAACAGAGATGCCTAAATTATATTTGTTGGATGAATGAACAACTGTGTTTACATATTATGAAAGTGTTTTTTAGTGATAGGTGCATATTAGGATATGCAGATAGTCTCCTCAGATGACCGTTTTGAAACAGATGCCGCATTCTAATATGTTAGTGCTCCTGAGTTTGTATAAAAAATCGACCCATTATATTTAGATCACATTCATGCTACGCAACCTTATAAAGCAAATACTTATTATAGTTACCTTACCTTTAGCTTTTGTTTTTACTCAGATTTCTAAAATGCACTTCCCAATCTTTCACCCATTATTTTTCAAACAGTGACATAATTCCACAAATATGTTATTCCTTAAGTTCATGATGGGTATATTATGGGCTGATTTTTCACTGGCTAGCAGCAGTCCCCAAACTTTTTGGCACCAGGGACCATTTTCATGGAAGACAATTTTTTCACAGATCGTGGGGTGGGGGTGGTGAAGAGGGATGATTTTGGGATGATTCAAGTGCATTACATTTATTGTGCACTTTATTTCTATTATTATTACATTGTAATATATAATGAAATAATTATACAACTCACCATAGGCTGGGGACCCCGACTACCTTACAGCATTGTTCTGGGAAGTTACATGATGGACTCCTTCAAAAGAGGTCTGTGTAATATTAATTCTTTACATTTCTAAAGCTGACTTTCTTTCAAAGAAGTCCAAGTGCTTCACATATGGTTGGCCACATCCTCTCAGAGTGTAAATTATGCCCCAGGAGTAAGTTAATTGCTTGGAGGGAGGCATTAACTCTTTCAGGTCACTAGGGTTCCACTTACAGCACTGCAGGAGGGCAGTAATTTACCAAATAGTACCCCAGTGGCCAGAAAGTATTTGTGCAATATAAATTATTCCCAGAGAGTAATTTATGAACTCAGAAAATCTGGTTTATTATCTCATCTATTCACACAGTCTCCCAGTAAGGGAGAGAAGAGAAAAATAGGTAGAAAAATGGGTGAGACCGGGGATTCTAGAAGTTCCCCAAGCTCCCACAGCTTGTTAGGGGCACAGCTCCAGCTCAAATTGCCCGATCACTGGCATGACTTCCTCCCAGTTGTGGCTGTGGAATTTGGGGCTCTCAACTTGGAAGTTTCTGCTAATCAGGGCCATGACTAGGGTGAGGAGGTGAGTGAGGTGCCTCAGTTGGCCCACCTGAGTCCTGGCCCTGCTGGTAATTGGGTGAGGGATGTATTAGCTTGAAACACTCAAGGGACAAAATCTACACTTACATTTACTACTCGCTGTTATTAAACCCATAAATGTCAATGAGGATTTGTGAGTTGATTAATTAGTTTTCCCACACTGAGGGAAAGTGGAGAAGGCAATGGAGGAGTGGGTTCGAGAGTAGGGAGGAGTGGCTGCCACATTGTTCTGCTGCCACATTTGGAAATGGCCAAACACTTCATCTATTTTAGGTAAGAGGAGAAGAGTCTAGATTGAAGTCTGTTTATTACGTGATTAATAAATGGCAAAGGAGTCCCTTAGAATATTTTGGCTTAAAGGTCCAAATACTGAGTCCTTATCTCAGAGTCAACCATCCACTATGGCAGTATTCTTTAACTATCACCTGTGAATTCCATTTCTTTAGGACACTGCCAAAAGCTTTGCAACAGCACTAGGTGTCTGCAAAAGACCACCTAGGTTACAGGCATCTTGATTCCCTGTTCAAACCTCTCCCTCTCTCTCTCCTTCTCCCTCTCTGTCTCTCTCTCTCATATACCTCTGTGCTTTTGTGATGGTTGTCTAAAAGCCAATCACAGAAATGGCCTCTTAAGGAGAAAAGAAAAATCTATTTAGTGCTGTGCTCTGTCTGGGAGCTTTGCTATGTTCCAAAAGGCAATCAACTTCTTTACAAAATTCTGTTCCCCATTCAGCCTAACATCAACCTCTGCCACCAATAAAGATCCTGGTTGATTTCTCTGAATTTTGACCAATTTCTTACCTCAATAAAATATACTAAATCACAATTTGAAAGATGACACAACACACACACCCCATGAGCCCCCTTCCCATAACACCCAACTAGTGAAGTAATTTGATCACACACTTACTTGGATAGCAGGGGTATATCCCTCAGCCAGTGACCTTAGGTAAGTCATTTAACTACTATTCTGCCTTCATTTTCTCTCCAGGAAAAATGAGGAGATTGGACAAAAAGTTCTGGAATTTCATAATTCTAGAGCTGATACATCTCCTCGAAGTTACAACTTTAACCTAAACTGGAGTCAACAAACTATAGCCCTTGGGTCAAATTCCACCCACTGTCTGCTTTTTTATATGGTCCATGAGCTAAGAATAGTTTTTACATTTTAAATGGTTGGAGAAAAAAATCAAAGAATAGTATTTCATGACATGTAAAAAAAATATATAAAATTCAAATTTCAGGCCGGGGGCAGTGGCTCACGCCTGTAATCCTAGCACTCTGGGAGGCCGAGGCAAGTGGATCGTTCTGAGCTCAGGAGTTCGAGACCAGCCTGAGCAAGAGTGAGACCCCGTCTCTACCAAAAATAGAAAGAAAATTAATTGGACAGCTAAAAATAAATAGAGAAAAAAATTAGCCAGGCATGGTGGCACATGCCTGTAGTCCCAGCTACTCGGGAGGCTGAGACAGTAGGATTGCTCGAGCCCAGGAGTTAGAGGTTGCTGTGAGCTAGGCTGACGCCACGGCACTCGCCCCAGGCAAGAGAGTGGGACTCTGTCTCAAAAAAAAAAAAAAAAAAAATTCAAATTTCAGTGTCCATAAATAAAGTTTTATTAGAACACAGCCATGCTTATTCATTTAAATTTTATCCATGCCTTTGTAACACAAAGAAAGAGTTGAGTGGTTCCAACAGAGAAAATATGGCCTGAAAAACCTAAAATATTTACTATCTTTACAGAAAATGCTTTCCCTCTACAGAAGAAGTCTGACAACCCCAGACATAAGCCATTAGACTATTTGCATAGTAACAAAGTCTGCTGTAAAGCTCTTACCTGATTGAAGTTTTATTTCAGGAAAAGAGCAGTCTCATGAAGTAATCTCAGAAATCAAAAACAAAACTAATGGATGATTAGACAATCTAATCTTTATAAAAGAAACTGCTGGAAATCATTGATGAATCTACTTTGCCCATCTCAGGATTGATTTCTTACGAGAAACAATTTACTCCAAAGAATTTGTCCGTTCCCATTACTTTGCAAAAAGGCCAATACAGTGCATTTTTCCCTTTCCTTTTTATTTTTCTTTTTTTAAAGTGATCTGAGGGCAAATTTATCTTTTCCTCATGAGTAATAGTATCATTGGTGAAAATGACTGTTAAAGAGCAAGCAAGCATGGAACAAATCGCTGTCCAATAAAGCAGTGACTTTGAAAAGGAAATTGCCCTGCTTAAGTGATGGATTCTGTTTCAGTCGTCATGGCCCAAGTTATGAGGCAGTCCAGGGACCCGGGTCCTGGCCCTTATAGTCAAAGCAGCTGCAAAGCCCCACTGGGAGCTCTCCAAGGACTCTGTGAATGGCCAAAGGCTGACCCACCCTCCCCACCGCCTCTACAGGCTACAGCCCTACAGAGCCACAGAGGCTGAGCAAGAATGTGGCAGCACTTAGCATTGAGTCTCCCCCCACCCCCTTTCAGCTAGCCCGGAATGCCCCCCCTCCACCTCCTCCTCTCCGCTTACCTACTCCAATCAAGGCCCACTCTGCATTCCAAGCCTCATGATACCTTGAATTATTTTTTGTTATTTCATATGTGTGTTTTCTCCTCACAAGGCCTGTAAGATCCTTGAGCACAGAGAGCACTGATCATTTAGACATATTTCAGTTACCCACAAGAAATACCAGTGAAGACAATGATAACGGTGAAATGGGAAGGCTTTAAACCTTTTTTCTCAAATAAGTAAATGCCCTTTCAAAACTAGAAATATTTGTTTTAATTCTAATTTAAATTTTATATTTTGCTTTATATTAGTGTTTTAAGACAATTAAAGGAATTTAATGTTTTGAAAGAGTCTTAGTCCTAGAATCTATCAAAATATGGTTTCTTAGTTTTGCTTTCAAAAGGAATCATAAAATTATTACAACCATTAGAAAAAATAAGGCTAATTGATAAACCTGGGGAGCATTTTAAAAATACCAACTTCTGGGCTCCATTCCTCAAAAGATTCTGATTTAATTGACCCAGATAGGGCCTAGGTCTGAGTGTTTTTGGTAATCTCCCCAGTGCTTCACTGGCCATGTGAACCTCATATATACTTCTGTTAGAGTATTTGTCATCTTCTACCATGATTACTTGGGTGCGTGTCTCCCTCTCATTATAGATGATAAGTTTATGAAGGGCCAGGAGGGGGCTGTCAAAAAGTGCCTGCCATTAACCCAGCTCCTTCTGAGGGAACCCACTGTGGAGGGAAGAGGGGGAGGACCGCTAGGAAGTTCCTTAAGTAAAGGTGGCCAGGCTCTGTACCCTGTGATACCAACAACCAGGACACGAATGATTGGCCCAGGAATAGGCACCTGACCAGGGACTGCTGATCTACAGGGTGTCCAGCCCTACAAGGAGGCCTGACACAAAGCCCAGTCCAACTCTAGCACCTGGTGAGTGCCCAGTGGGGCCAATTAGATCCTTTCACTAAAGGAGTTTAAATGTGAGATCAACAAAGAGCTGAGCAGTTGGTAGCAGGGGCAGAAGCCAAAGGACACCCGGGGAAAAACAGAGAGAGAGGAACTGAATCACCTTGGTGGCTAAGCCTGTTAGTAGGGATCGGCAGATGCCTGCTGCTGAGGGGGCAGCGAGATAACCCAGTCACAGAGCCGTATCCTGAATGACCTCCCAGTTCCTGAACTTCAATCCAGTTTTCGTGAGGCCTGGCTGGGTGGCCTTTCCGGAAGGCTTTTCGGAGACACGTGGCTGAGTGGTGGAGATTCCGGTCAGCCTTCCTTCCACAGTCAACTCCCATTACTTAGGGTAAACTCAGTGGCATCTGCTCCTTGCAACCCAAAAAGCACAATCAGCACAATTCCCAGGGTCTAGCACTTTGCTTGCCACATAGCAAGTGTTAAATAATTGCAGGTGTTTGGAGGGCCTGACCATACCCAGTGAAAAGCCTTCTGAAAATAAAAGAATCATTCCTGGTAAGACCACTGATTAGGGTCATCTTCAAATTCCCAAAACAATGCTAACCTACGATAAATATATTAAGCCCTCCTATTTCCAAATCCATCTACATTTCTACCATAAATCTATCAAAGAAGGAAATGTCACATTCCGCAGAACTGCAGAGAGCATCCTAATTTCAGCTAAGGTATGTTTGGATGACTTGATTTTCACTTCGCTAATCTTAAATCACAGCAATGTTAGTAAGAACAATTTTCCTCCCACACTAACTTCACTGACAAACCTCCAAAGTAGATCTTCCCCCCACATTGCCACACGCATTTCCCCTGTCTATTGTCTGTATCAGCTACTTGAAGAACACGTACTCCCCAACAACCGGATGAGTCATAAAATAAGAGGTACATGGATGTAAACTGAGCCTGTTTACACTTTCCTTGGCCCCAGCTAATAAAATAAAAGAGGTCCCACTGAATTCAGGTCCGGTGGCTTCCGGAAAGCAGGTTTCTGCTTAGCAAAGACATGCCTTATTTAGTACATTATTTTAAAGGTAGAGCTAATTTCATACCCCATGTGAATGAAACTCGTATTTACGGTTATAGCCATATACAGGGTGTGTAAGGACTTGCCCTCCTCATGTCCTCTACAAAAGGCAGCCCCAGCCCGGCTGCTTCTGGTGGTGAGCTAACCAACAAAAGGAATGCTCAGAAGGTCTCACTTCTCCCATTTACTGAGCTCTAGGATGGGGGCTGGGTCCCTGCTCGCTGGAAACAGCACCCAAGGGGGTGCTTGCTTTAGGTTTCCCACTGCATTTTTGGAAATCTGGATGAAAGCAGGTTTAGCCCAATCTCCCCTGACCTGTTTCTGATAAAGTGATCTTACGCCTCAGGAATTGGGATTTTGAATGTATGTGCCTACCCCATGTCTGGTATTATATTACAACAGCATGAAAATGGAGCCTAGGACTGAGGAGCCGGCCAGCCTCAGAAGCCTTCTTCATTGCCTGCCATGTAATACATGATATGCAAAGCCTCTGACTTCAGCCAGCAGATATTTGGAGACCGTGTTGGCCTTAGCATGGGGACTAAACTAATGTGTGTTTAGGTCAGAAAGCGAATCAGAAAAGCCACTGGAGGGCACGTCACGGAGTGAGAGCACTATAAATTCATCCCAACCCGCAGCGTCCCCTGGCAAACACTCGGCTTCCCTCACTGGGCCGCTCCGCATCGCTCCTTCTCGGTGCTAGAACTCCAGCCGGCAGCTCCTCTTCTCGCCGCTGCCTTCTGCCCTGCAGAAAAGCAAGAGGGCGAGACACCCGAGGAGGAAGGAAAGCCTTCGACAGGCGCGAGGAAAGCACAGTGTAGCCTCCACCCGGCAGAGCGCCCTCCCTCCGACCGCGCGGCGCAGGGGCGAAGCCCGGCGCGGGCGCCGCAGTCGAGTTCGGATTGCCCCCCTTGGTTGGTCTGAGCCGGGCTCCGCACATTCCTCCGGATCTACCCAGTGACGAGAAGGCGCGAGCCCGGCGGCGTCTCCACGCGCTCAGCGCTCTCCCTGCACCCCAGGGAGGGGCGCCTCTCGTCACCCACTTGCACCCTGCGCTCCCGCCTCGGAGCTCCAGCGCCTCCTCGCTGCTCTGCTCTCCCTCTCCCACCGCCCGGCCCCGCCGCCGCCTCCGGACCCCTCCCCTCCCAGGGCCCCGCGCCTCCCCTCCCCCACCACGGCCCCCCAGCCCGGGCTCTCGACGACCAGCCTGCGCTCCTGGCGCCCTCATGTCTTCACGGGACTCCCCGCGCCGGTTGACGTGGTGTCTCGTTCGGATCTCTAGGCAAGACCTCAGCTCCCGCGGCATCAGACAGGCCCGTCTTGTGCTCCCAGGCACTGCGCCCCGAGGAGGCGCAGAGCGCGGCAACCGCCGCTGAGCCTCCCGCAGCGCCGCAGGCCCGCGGAGCCCCGGCCGAGAGCGCAGCACTCTCAGCCGTGTCACCCCCGACCCGAGACTGCGGCGGCTGCTCAGACCTCAGCTTCTGGGAGTACAGGGGGCCTGCGGGGGAGTTGTCGTTAGCCCTCGTCCTTCTCCCGGCGGTGGAGGCGGCGGGAGCCCTGGTCGCCGCCTCCTGCGCTCCGTCGCTGCCCCGCGCGACCCCAGGATTGAGAACTCCTGCAGCTGACCTGTTGGGCGGGGCTCAGCGCTCCAGCCATCGGCCCGGATGGGTCTCCTGGTTGGGACTTGGGGCACCTGGAGTTAATGTTCACCTGGGGGTCTGCGGAGACCCGATCCGAGGTAAGTGGGTGAGCGGGCCAGGGTGGAGGAGGCGGCTGGCTGTAGGGAGCCCGGGATAGAGGGACGCGTCTGGACCCCCAGAACAGGCGGTGAGAGTAGAAAGTAGAAAGACTAGAAGGAGCCGAGGCTCCAGGAGGACAGAGGAGAGAGAGAAGTTGAACCGAAGAGGGGCTGGCTTTGCGGAGGGGCAGGTTGCCTTTTCCACGTGGGCAAAGAACTTTGGAGCCCCTGATGCCCCTGGACTCCGGAATGCCCAAGAGGGGCAGTTTCCTTCTCTGCAGGGTGCTCCTGTCAAGTCCCAGAACGATTCAGGGCTTGGGTCATCCTTGAACCCATGGCCTCTCTGGACGTGTAGCGGCAGAGATATTATCATTGTCAAGAGTTTAACTTACTGTTGAGCTTGTTTTAGTCTGTTCCAAGGGAAAGCGCAGGCCCGGGAGGGACTGCTGCAAAGGTGTTGAGAATCTAAAAATAGAGGGCTCACCTCCTCCCGGAGTGGTCCTGCAAAGCTACATTCCTCGCCCTTTTCGCCCTTTTCGTAACCCGGTTGCTTGTACTTTCCTAATGCCCTCAACCCAAATTAACCATCCCGGTCGAGGTGAGGAGAGGGGATCCTTTGGCAGCCCTGGACTCAGGTCTCGGTCTCGAACAGACTCTTGGAACTCCTCAAGGTCTCCACTAAGCCATCCAGGGGATTATTTTAAGGACCTCTTTTCTCCAGTACTCTGTGCCTCCTCCCCAATAACACCCCACCACCCGCACCACCACCACTACCTTACACTACCTCGGGGCTAATTCAGGGGTGGTTTGGTTTCGAGCCAGTGCAAAGGAACCCTCATTCGGGCCGGGAATGGACTTTCGAGGGGTCTCCCCCAGCCTCCTCGTTTGTTTCGGCCGTGGCAGAATCCGCCTGCAAAGCCGATGTGCGCGCCCCGGGAGCTGCCCAGCCCCCAGCTCACTACCTTTTTGCTCATTGGCGAGAACAAATGCAACTCCTCCGGCCTCTGCCGCGGGTGTGTTAGAGCGTGCTCTACTCTTACCCGGTATTTTGAATATACGTTTAAGTATTTCAAGGAAAGGGTGCTGCTTCCAACCACACGCACACACTTCTTCCTGCAAAGCCGTCAAAGTGGATGCCCCCGGGCTCTCTCCCGGCCCCGACCAAGCCCTCACTGTTTCGCTGCTCCTTCACTTTGACAGGGGGTGTCGCCTTTTTAACAAATGGCGAGTGTCGAAGCCCATCGCATCCCTAGCCTGCTACTGCAAGAAATTCGGGTGCTGCCGGACCTGGAACCCAGCTTTGGGCCCTCCAACACACAGACCCCCCACCCCAGCTTGCCTTTGAGAAGTGTCCAGCATTCTTTGTCCCCTCATCTTGGGCCCCGCGATTACAGGAGGTTAGGGGGAGAATATGTCTTCCATCAGTCAAGGACTGTTAAGAAAAGCAATAGATACCCCAGCAGTTTCTGTCCTTACCCCAAAAGAAAACCTCCGAGTTTATAGGAAGCCCCTACCCGCCCCACTGCTTCCTTTTTCTCTCCCTGAAACCTGGATATTGAAAGCAAAGCCCAAACAAACCTCCCAGCCTGCCAGGCACAAGAAGGTGCGGGGGCTCTGACGGCGGGAGAGCTCACTGGCTGCGAAGCTGTCACGGCGACGCGGGGAAGGGGTGAGGGGGGTCTAAAAGCAGGTTGCCAAGAAACCAGCTCAGGTGAAGTGGGAAGAGGAAAGCTAGGGAGAAAGAATGGAGGGGTAGAAGCCGGAAAAGCAAGGATGCTGATAAGAACATCCACAGGTTCCCAAGCTAATTCGGATTTAGTAAGGATTGTAGAAGGAGTGGTTGTTCTCCAGTTTTGTACTTAAAATGACAACGCAGCCTCCCGGCCGCGTGGGCGCTACAGAACTAAGAAGGTTTTTGGTGCCCCCTGGTGCCGGGAACTCGGAAGCGCCCTTCGGCGAGCAGTGGCTTCTGCGGACCCTTCTCTGGCTTTCCCTGGCGTCCTTTCCGCCCCAGGCTTCGGACCCGCCTGCTGGCGCCCACGGCGAGCCCCTTTTGCCCTGCCAGGGAACGTTAGTCCTGAACCGAGAGGGGACCAGCCCTCCAGGCACGACAAAGGGTGCGGGGTCACTTGACGGAGCCGACTTCGGGAGGAGAGCTTGTTTCCCGCACGTGGCAGCGGGTTAAGCAATTCGGGCGAATAGCAACGGCGCATAGTTGCGGGGGAAACCTGTCGGGCCGAAGTAGATGTGTTTGGGAAAAGCGATAAAGAGACTGACTGGGAAGTCTTGGGGTGGGGCCCAGATGGACTCTGAGAAAACGTCCTCGTAGACCGCTGCGTGCGCCGAGTCCCCAGAACGACATCCCCTTTCCCCCGCCCAGCAAATGCCGGGAACTAAAGAGCCGCTCCGACTGGAGCCGGCCCCGGCGGCACTCGGAGGGAGGAATGCGCCCTCCCCGTCCCGGGGGAGGAGGGGGACCTCTCCGGGGCGCCTGTGGCACCTGGCCGAGGGCGGGAACGGGAGCCGGGAGCCTCCTCTGGCGAGGCGAGGAGTTTTCCACTGTTTCCTCTTTTGCCAGCTTCGCCACACTTCTAATAGAGGATTCCACGTCCAATTAAAAAGCCCTCCATCGGCCAAGCAGGAAAAAAGGGAAAACCCTCTTAAGACGCAAGGGAAATCTGGTCCTTCTGTCTCTTCCTGCCGGCGGGCACCGCGATTTGGAATGGCGCATTAACCCCGCGCCTCCCTGCCCTTCTGGACCGCCAGCCAGTTCGCACGCACCGGGGAGCTGGCACCGAGGGCGCGGGAGGCCTCGCGTTTGCCCGGTCCCGGCTGCCAAAACGCCTTTCTGTGCTCATTTCGTACCGCCTGGTGCAGCTTTCCTGGGCCTGTCTGCCCGGACTCAGAGCCGTTGCTCTTTCTTGGGTTTGCAAGCCAGCCCGCGCGGCAAGCGGCGCTCAGAAATGCAGATCGCACAGTTTCCAGTCCCTACACACTCCCTAGCCAACAGCTGCATAGCGAACAAACACGTCCAAGGGACGGAAAATGCATTCGTCTCCGCAGCAGTGGGAGGTGGCGGCCGAATTAAACGCTTCCCGGGGTGGCCTGTCCCGGGGCCCGGGCCAGAGTTCTGGGTAGCTATGAGGAGGAGGACCCTGACAGGGAGGTGGTGTTGCCTAGGAACTAACGAAGTGGAAAGGTGGGTGCTGAGAGTCTTGCGTTTACCTGGAAACTGTCTTTCCCTCCCCCATGGCTAAACTTCAGGGAGGTTTTCCTAAGAATCCTGTCTCTTTTGGGGGGGGGCGGGGCGGGGGAGTGGAGATAATCAACTGCATCGATCTTGTAGTTTCCGTTTGAGAATGCTCTCCAGCTACTAGTCTGCTGGAGACTGGAACGCTGGGATTAGGAAAGGACTGGGTAACACAGCACCCTGAGGTGCCTCGATCCCTCCCCGTCTCCTCATTGGCTGGAGCTTGCCCCCGAGTTTACCCTGCCTTTCTCTTGCCCACCCCCGACTGCATGGCTCTCCTTTCTAAGGGGATGAGGACTAAAAAGCCAAATGGAGCCCGCCCCGCTCCCCATCCCGGGCTGAGAAGAGCTGAGCCCCCACTTTGCATGGTCTTATGGTCTAGGACTCCCAGTGCCCGAAAGCCTCCAAAGTGTCTGGGACTGGGTGCAGTCGTCCAGGAGCGACCCGGGCGCCGGGAGCCAGGGACTCCTCTGGGAGGGGAAGAGATTAGGGCCAGAATCTCGCAAAACTGCAAATATCAAATCAAGAGAGGGTTTTCGGGTATACCACAGAGGATTAAAATTTTCAAGACAGACCCAATCTTTGCCTAACAACAATGGTAAAGCATTTATTGAGCGCTTACTTTATGCTCCATTAGACCTTTTCATGCATTATTTAATGCTCATAACCTTAAGAGGTGCAAGTAGTATTTTAAACCAAGTTGGTGCTTCAGGAAGTTTAAATAACTTAACCCAGATACTCCCATACAGGCCCAAAGTCTCCACGTCCCTGCTAACTTCTTGTTCTGGCAAATAAATACCTATTAAGGTGGGAAAAATGAAGTGTGGGCTTCGGGGCGGGGTGAGGAGAGCAGCTGAGCCTGCCCCCTGCCTAGCTGGAAACAGGGTCGGTTGGGACCAGGGCGGAGGAGTGTTTTGCTTGATTTATTCCCAAAGACAAAGACCCGTCCTCGCCTGGGTCGAGGGCTTGTTCCAGGGCCTATGGGAGCTTCAGGAAGGGGCGGGGAGGGGAGATCTCTGGCTGGGTCGGAGGAGGCAGGGTTGGGGTCGTCCGGTGGCCCCCCCCCCGGCCAGGGAACGAGGGGGTGTTGCGCACCAGTAGAGGGGAATGGACAGGAATCCTGGTCTCCTGGAGTTCGGGAGTTTACTGGAGGGGACAGTGGCCCTGCTCGAAATTCTGACCCCTTGGACTAGATGTAGGAGGAGGATAGCTGCGGCCTGAACCGCGAGTTCGAGCAGTTCCTGGGGCGCACCCGGGAGCGGAAAGCAAGCGCAGGACTTGGAAGGAGGACGGGGGATCCCCGAGGAAACGCTGGCGGGGTAGGAGGGCGGTGGCAAGTTTGGAGGGGGACGCAGGGATCCACGGGGATGCAGCGCTGCAGGCAGCCCCGCGGCCCTGGGCGCCCAGGCCTAACGAGTATTCCGCGGTTCTCCACCCGCCCGCCCGCGCAGGTGCCGCCGCCGGACGGGACTCTAAGATGAAGTTATGGGATGTCGTGGCTGTCTGCCTGGTGCTGCTCCACACCGCGTCCGCCTTCCCGCTGCCCGCCGGTAAGAGGCCTCCCGAGGCGCCCGCCGAAGACCGCTCCCTTGGCCGCCGCCGCGCGCCCTTCGCGCTGAGCAGTGACTGTAAGAACCGTTCCCTCCCCGCGGGGAGCCGCCGGCGACCCCTCGCACCCCACCCCGCCCGCACGCACCCGGAGCCAGCGGTGGCGGCTGTGAGGTCTCGGGACCGTGGGCAAAGCCCCCAGGGATGCGTGGCTGCCCGGAGGCCCCGCACACGCCGTGCCTGAAAATGACACGTGTTGCTTTGCCCAGCTCAGAGGGTGCCGAATTTTTACGTGGTCCCTTTAGCGGTCCCATGAACAAAGGCCCTCAGCACCACAGGAATACGCACACAGTTGTCTCCTTTTCTCCTCTTCCCCACCGTAGATACACACTCCCAGGTTTCCTTTCTTACAAAGCCCTTTATCTGTTTCGCTGTGCCTGGCTGTGCTTATTTCTGAAAACCATTGTACTTTTATCCTAAACTGTGCCTGCAAGAAGAGAGGCCGGCTTTTCACAAAACCAAGCCAGAGACAGAGAAAACACAGAAGGGCCTCGATTTCCAAAACAAGCATCTGGGTAGTGTCAAATCTGTTCAGAAAAGTTCCGGTTCTAGAGAGACTTAACCGTAAATAGTGCTGGCTAGGACTAGGGAAGAAGCTGTAGCTCACTCCACATATGACAATGCTAACTCTTTCTTAAGAAAAGACCGACCGGGTTATTCTTAGCAGAAAATGAGTCAGTGATTTACCTCTCGAAAATTAGCGTATTTTAGAAGCAAGCCAATTAGGGCATGTCAATTGTGATTTGTGCTCCACTCTTCAGAAGTTTGCTGCACAAACGGAGGCATGCTGCCTTACAAGTTCTAGAGGCTGTTGGGGAGCCATTAGGATAACAAAGGTAGCAATAGACAATTTGACACAACCCCAGAATAAAGCTACAGTGAGCTGTATGTAGCGGGGATACCACCCTGGCTACTCCCCCTAGAATTATCCCTACCCCCTAGAATTATCCGGCTATTTTGCACTTGAAACATATTGTGGTCATTACTACAACAGAAGTCTGGGGCAAGTCAGCCATGTGCTAGGAGTGCCCCAAACCCAGCGGCCTTAGGCTAGGAAACAACTCGATTAATGTGATATGCTTAGTTTATGCTTAATTAATCCCTTGAAATTAAAGTACCTGTTCCAAGAGTTTCTATTGACTGTATAAACCTGTTTTTAAAGGCTTTCATTTCAATCACAATTTTAGTGTTTCTCCTATAGAAACTTAAATTAAAATGTCCCTAGTGCCATTATATTCCGAGCAGTACCCGGGAGAGCTGAGTAACTGACTCTTCATTCGTTGAAACAGCCAAGGCAGATGAGAGGGACAGGAATACAGTGGCAGATAATGGTTCTCTAACCCCGACCTTCTGGAGAGAAAAATGACTGTGCTTGATTATGAAACTGATTAATTTTGGGAGGCTTAATTGTCATATTAGTGTCCTATCTAGCTAGGCTCATTTAATACTGGCTCCTGCTTCTGGCTCTTCTTTCGACTAAGTTGGTGACTTTGAACAAATTACTTATTTACTTTAGAACTCAAGAACAGTCTATAACTGTATGATAAAGGGAGGCCTTTGGGCCCCACAATGCCAGTGCTATGAGATTTGCCCCTAGACCTTCAGGCGCCTATCCTAAGCATCCTTTGGGAAGAGATTCCTAAGAAGAGACTGGAGTATGTTAAAGAATACTGATGTTAGACCTCACCCCAGGAAACTCTGACTTACTCAGTTTGGGGTGTGGCCTGGGCATCTGGATTTTTAGATGTTCCTTCAGGTGAGTCTACTGTGCAGCCAGGGTTGAATCACTATGGCTTGGTAATACCCTAAGAAGATCCATAGCTTGTATAAGGTACAACCACTCACAAAGTAAGCAAGTTAGCACTGATTTGGGGTGGGGGGTTATGTTGTAGGGGACGGGATTATTTCCCTTTTCTAAAACTGATGCTATGTCATCCATGGGCGAGATTCTCACTACTCTATTTACAATTTGAACCAGCAGAACACGCCCCATTCTGTTTTATCTGTGGGAAGACCCAATAGATCCTAGAGGAAACCTGAAAGATGTTCCCAAAGAGAAACCGAGCTGCATTCTAAGCCAAATTGACTTCTTTCCAGGTATGTTCAATTCGGTAGCAAGCTGTCAGTGCAGGGAAGGCAAAATAATGACAGTGTGCAGACTTTGAACACTCAACCAGTGTCAACATGCCCCTGTCACAATGCTGACATTTATATCCTACACCGTACACAGTGCAAATGGTTAAGGCTTATGTAGAAAAACATTAAGTCATGCATTTCATTTAAAAATAGAAAGTACCATAAATTCTGGTTCCTCTAGTTCCCTTCAAATACTTGTAATTTAGTGATCGAGCAAAAGATCTTTTGTGCTGCATTAACAGTCATTCTGTACTTTTCAAACAGGAGCTATTTGGACTATACCTGGTCTGCACACTCACCTGTGAGCCTGCATGTATTCTGCTGGTTCCAATGTAAATGAAACATTCAGAATTCGATTCCCAGTATTATTTCAGTATGAACTAACCAAGTAGAATTTGTAATTTGGCTAACTTGCTTGCCTAGAGGTTGGCTATAAAGTAAATGGTCTATGGCTGCCTCCTGTAGCAACTTCTAACCTGTCTAAACTCAAAGAATTGTGATTTTCCTTTGGGGCACCCAAGACTTTTCTCTTTTGCTATGTTTGTTCATTTATTTTGCTTTTTGCCAGTACCTTCTCCCAAGGACAATTAGAACAGGTGTGAGGAATCTACAAGGTGAAACTTTCAGATGTCGTAACATTTTAGAGCTGAAAGGAAACCCTTTCTATCCTGAGACCTAAAGAGGTAAATCAACTTGTTCAAAGTGCTAGAGTTCCATGATAGCAGGAGGCAGGTCTGCTGAAGCTGGCACCAGTTTCCCCAAACCCCCGAAATGCAGGGGAAGGGGAAAACACTATATATGGGAGGAAGGTCTTCAACTAATGATTAAGACCAAACTGTACAAGATTGCCTGAATTTATTGAAGGTTCATTCACTGTAGTCATATTCCATATCTCAACTCCCAACTCTAAATGTATTTCACAGATGCATAAAGTGCACGCGGTGTTAAATTTGCGATCTAAATGCACATATTCATTCAACAAATAGTTAACATATGCCTGAATGTGCCAGGCACTGTCCTAGGTGCTAGAGATACCTCGAAATGCCTAATAGAGAAAAGTCCCTGCCCTCATGGAACATAGTTTCTAGTAAATGTACATGAAAAACTAAACATGAAAGACCCTTGAGCTGGAAGGTGGGCTTAATTTTTTGTACCACTGGAAGCCAACTATTAATAGAAGGGACATTAAGCATTGTTAAATTGTAATCACAGGTAATTCTCAAGTTATTGTAATATAATGGGATTACAGCCCCCCAGCTTAGTAGCAGGTCACAAAATTGCCTATAGAAACAATCTTTTAAGTCAAGTTATTGAGTTCTTAGGCTAGCCCACAAAAGTCTACGTAAGCCATGATACAGGTGAACTATAATTCACAATATTACCAGGTGAGAGTCTCTGCCCTAGGTGCCACATCCCATAATCTGCAGAAGGAATGCACAGAACAAGAAATCGGGGGTGTTCAACAAGTAAGAGCTCAAGGTAACACATACCAGAATAGGATTTGGCTCTCAGCCTTGCCTCTTAACCAAGATGTTAAGCTGTTATTTAACATCTCTTACACCTCGGGTTTCCTCACTGTAAAATAGAGATAATAGCAAACCTGCCTCATGGGTTTGGTGTGAGGGTTAAATGAGATATTTCTTTGTAAAACCTGTGCCCCATGAATAGGGATCATAGTTGTTAGTTGCCACCCTCCTACTTCCAGTGACTCCTCCCTGGGCACCCAATGAACTCCCTTCTGCCATGCCAACTGCCAGGATGTTGCTGTAAATGGTGGAATTTCAAGCAGCACAACACAGTATGGAGTGAAAGAAATGCAGGCCTTGTGGGGAGGCTATTTTGGGCCCCCACAGTTGGTTGGTCAGCACGTAGGCAGGCCAGCCTTGCCTGGGATTCTGCCCCTGGGTCAGCTGCCCCTAGCTCTTCCCAGGTTTCACAGCTCTCTCCCTTCCCCTGTTTCTGGGCCCGCATATTTCCTGTGGAATTTTTCCCACCAGACTCCCATGGTCATGTTAGGGAGATCTTCCCCCGTGGAAAGAAGGGAGCTGGGGCAGGGTGAGATCCTTCTATGGAAGCAATAAGAGGGTTGTGAGTTGGAGGCTACCTGTATTGAGATGGAGCACTTCTGTTGTTAGTGATCCCAGCTGGATATTTACTTTGCTTCACAAACCCAGCAAAAAACTTTCTGTAAACTTTAGTAAACTGTCTGCCCACCATTACACAGCTAAGGAAGCTTATAGTGCAACAAGCTGGTTAAATGTTAAGCTTTCAAATGTGATATTATGAGATATAGATTTCAGAATAAATGAGCACTATCCACCTATCACTTCTTATTGCTTAGGGACTGTACGAATGAACAATACTATAACAAAGCATCTAAGCTGAAAAGGGGGTCTTCCCCTTGGGGAGGGTCTCTTGGAATCAAGAAATTACATATCAGACTCTTTTAAGAGGCACTAATTCCTTACTTGAGATCTGAGACCAACATCTCACTCTAGCCCCCATCTAGAAACCTGTTTCAAACTGTTATTGTTTACAGAAATCTATTTGAGGCTTAATTTGAATTGGCCAGTTTTAGGACCTTAGGTCAATCAATCCAAGAGGCACATCAATATGCTCAAAAGATTCTCCTTTAGCTGATAAAAAATAAAAGCTATCTGGTATTTTCCTATCCTAATATCTCTTTGATCTTTGTTTATTTAGTACTCATAGTACATAGCACCTTCATTTGATTAAAATACTTGCTCTTTAATTAATCACTTGAACTCAATCAGGAAACAAGTACAGCATGCACCTGTAGTCCCAACTACTCAGGAGGCTGAGGTGGGAGGATCACCTGAGCCCAGGAGTTCAAGTCCAGCCTGGGCAGCACTGAGAGATCTCCATCTCAAAAAAAAAAAAAAAAGAAAAGAAAAATAAGAAGCAAATATTAAATATTTTTCATGTGCTAAATGCTATGCAGCTTCAAAAAGGCTAAATTTTGAACTTTGAAATCGCTTGTGATCTAGATGTAAACTATAGATAGCTGAAATGGGCTGATGGGTGGATGGGTGGGCAGATCATCAGTCAGACAGACAGATACATGAGAGGGTTTATGTTAGCTATGGTCACAGTAAGAATTCCTAGCAATGAGGTCACTGGGATTGGGAGATCACAGCAGGAAAGAATTCAGGAGAGAGGGAGGATTTGACTTGGTGCTTGAAAAATGGTATTGGGAAGGGGAAAGAATAGGAAAGGGGGACATTCCAGACTAGAGAACGGCACAGGAAAATTCGTGACTGTGGTAAGGAGAAGGGGTAGGTGGTAGACATGAGGAGGACAGACCAGTCTCCAAGTGCTAGGAAGAAGTTCTGAGAAGTGGTGGGAAATATAAGACATCTTGGTAGGTGGTATCCAGATTATGAGACACTATAAAATCCAGGAAAAGAAGGTATTTGCTGCTCTGTTTTCTATAGCAGTGGGGTTCCTCTAGAGCAGGCAGGTGACAGCAAGTGGGATTTTGCTTCAAAGCTGACTTGCAGCAAAGGTTACCTAAAGACCCAGGCTGCTCATAAGTGGGGTGTATAGCATAGGCCTATCTTTTATTTTGAAGTACTGTGTTCTTATTTTAAAAAAGCTTCCAGGCATAGGCACAATTGAATCAACTTATTAACCCTCAACTAAGTGAATAATAATTTAAAGTTAGTGTCGTAGCACCTCTTAACTATCCATATGGTTAACCCAGCTTTGAACAAATAGGTTTATATCTTGTCCTGAAATTAAGTCAGTTGGAGCCCTACTGGATAAGAGGAGATACTATTATCCCCATTTTACAGGTGAAGAAATGAAACCTAGAGAGTTGTTCCAGGTCATCAATATAGTAAGTAGTGAAGCCAGAATTCAAACCTCAGGCTTCCAGTCCCAAAGCCAATATTTTTTTACTTCACACAGATTTTGTGCCCAACTTAGTAGATTAAGAAAACACAAACATTTGGCTTGCTAAAAATATACTCAATAACCCAAAAACACATGCTTCCAGGAAAACCAAATGAGCAAGTGAATAGAAGGGAGAAGCAGAGACTATTAAATTCCTTTACACTGTTAAATCTTTTTTTAAAATTTCTATTTGGGCCACAGTGGGCCTAGGCCAGCATTATTAATGGCTACTTCAAAGTCCAGATCCAGGACATTTTAAGAAGAGAAACATGAATTTCTCTAAGTATTCCTACAATATTGATGCTTTTTGCAATAAGAGAAGGCTCCCTCATTTTTTGCTGCAAAGCAAGGTCATCTTAACTGCCTGGTAGGCAGACAGCCTTTGGAAAGCCCTATGGAGATACAAGTTCACAGCTCCCTCCCATTCTGCCCAGGAAGGGGGGACATCCACGGGGACACCAAGTGTGACTGCTCAAGTGCCGCGATGGCCTATGGCCTCGGTGGGAATAGAAGTCGCCTTGCGTGAGCAGAGTTTGAATCACCACCGGGAAATAACTAGTTAGCTCAGTAGAGTCAAAACACTTTTGTATGATTTAATAAGACAGCTGAAGTGGAAAAGCATGGTTTTAAAAGCCTATGGTCTTCAATTTTTTTTTGCCTGCAAACCTACAAATAAGAATGTTGAAAAACGATTGTACATTTTGAAGTTTTCTAAAATTTCCTTCCTAAATTTACATAGTTGTACCAGATATCATTTCCAGCCTTTTGGGGAACTGTATATATATGCTTTAAATACACTTTTGGCAAAACCTTGTACCTGCAAATTTAGTTTATTCAATACATGGAAAACTATCAAACTAATCAGTTCAAATCAATTGGCGTTTCTATCAGAAAAGGTCGGACTTCATTTTCAATTCAAATACGTTTGTTAATATATACCCTCTGGCAACCATCGCACTTCTGGATCCTAATTATAAGGAGAATAGATGGATGGGTGGATGGACAGACAAGCAGACAGAGCACCACGGCCTGCCATAGAGCCCAGCCAGGATTAAACGTGGGGCCACCCACTTCAGCATTGCTTGGTTTGGTTTATTTATACAGTATCTTCCTTGGAAGTGTTCATAGTACAACACCCACATGCCCATCACTAAGATCGACCTCTTTTTAGCATTTTGCCTCATTTTTTTCCTGAACCATTTGAGAATTTGTTGCAAATGTCATAGCATTAAATACTCCAGCATGTACCTTCTAAGAACAAGGACAATATCTTATATAACCACAATTCACTTATCAGTCTTGGGAAATTTAACATTGATATAATACTGTCATCCAATAGATAGTCCATACTCAGATTTCCCCAAATGTGGCAGTAATGTCCTTTATGGATTTTTTTTTTTTTTAATCCATGACCACAAATTGCATTTGACTAACTGGTCTCTTTATTCTTCTTTAATCTAGAATGGTTCCCCCATGATGTTGACATTTTTGAAAAGTTTAGGCTTTCTTGCCTGCTGTTTCCCAGATTGCCCTTCAGTTTGGCTTGGTCTGATTATCTCCACGTGACCAGATTCAGGTTAATACCCTTGGAATACTGTGTTAGTGATGCTGTGTGCTCACATCAGGAGCACGGTAACAGTTTGTCCCAAGGAGCCATGCATGCCTGAAAGCCTTTGCACGCACCCGAAGGTGTTTACCCCGGGACAGAGCCACACAGCAGAGTGAGTGGGATGGGTGAGAAGCACACAGTGTCTCAGAAAGGTAGAAGCGGTATTGGAAAAAGGGACGTGGGCCAGGAGAACCAGCAGCAGGAGCTTCCGCAGGCAGACCAGTTCTAGGACACAGCACATGCAGAAGTGGAGGAAGCGGACACTGATTCCCTGAAAACTTCTCATAGGCGCTGCAGAAAGTCTTCGTGTACCCCCAGAGGGTCGTGGGCCTCTGTTTGAAGACACTGCTTTAACTCTAGAGGACACAGAAATATTGTCATGGGCTGTGGGATCTGTTGGCATTTGTGTGGTCAATTGTCAGGCGCTTCAAGGAACACAGACTCCCAAAACAGGCCTGCACCTTCTGCCCACAGACCACTGTGCCAGGGGCTGCAGGCCATGGACAGAGGGCTCCCCTCTGCAGAGAACATGCTGGACTCAAAAAGAGCCAGTGTCTGGATCTCCTTTGGGGTAATCTTATTTCTTCTAGAGACCATAAAGTTGATCTTTGTGCAGCTGCCCCCTGTGTAAACGTCACTGGAGGATTATCTCAGCCGTGACAACCACACTGACTGACTGTAGGCACCATTTGTTAAATGCTTTCTGTGGGGCCAGGTACTGAGCTGAAATCTTTTCTTATAGTTTCATATTAATCTTTTTTTTTTTTTTTTTTTTTTTTTTTTTTTTTTTTTTTTTTTTTTTTTTTTTTTTTTTTTTTTTTTTGAGACAGTATCTCATTCTGTTGCCTGGCTAGAGTGCAGCTGTGTCATCACAGCTCACAGCAACCTCAAACTCCTGGGCTCAAGGGATCTTCCGGCCTTAGCCTCCAAGTAGCTGGGACTACAGGTGCATGTCGCCACGCCTGGCTAATGTTTCTATTTTTTGTAGAGACGGGGTCTTTCTATGTTGCTCAGGCTGTTCTCAAACTCTTGGCCTCAAGCAATCCTCCCACCTCAGCCTCACAAAGTGCTGGGATTATAGGAATGAGCCACCATTCCCAGGCTTATCATATTAATCTTGACCTGAAGGTAAAGGTGTGACTATCCCCATTTTAAAGATGGGGAGATCCGGGCTTGCGGGGTTAAGCAATTTAGGATCTGGGCCCAGGGCAGCCTGAGTCCAGCACTCAAGCCTGTCACCCTGCCCAAGATCACTTCTGCTAGCCCAGGACACTCTGATGTAACCCTTCTGACTGCATCAAAAAGTCAGCAAAGAGAAGAAAAATCAGGAAATGGGGCTGTTCAAATGCAGTGGTTTTAGAATGATACCTGTATCCGATTACCTGAAGTGTCTTTGAGATTCCAGTAAATTGATTCACTAGGGGTAGAAAGTCCTTCCTCATACCTGACCACAGGAATCTATCAAATAAGTTCAAATGATAAAGAACATTTTTTCACCCCATTTTCATGTCATCTTCTCTTAGTCCCCCCTTTCTTCTTGCCCAAATTACTAAGGACCTCAACCTTCCTTTCACCCACTGCTCAGCTGGTCCCCCAAGGGCTGAGGGAAGTTGAGTACCAAATCCCAGTGGAATCTTGGCCTCTCAGGCTGGGGGCAGGGCTTTGCCAGAAGGACAAAGCAGAGACTTTCTACCAGGTTCCTTTGGAGTCTTCTCTCACTCACCTGCCTCTGATAACACCACAGGAATTATTTTCCCTAGTGGATTTTTGTGCACTTAATTTTACTGAGTAACTCTCTCACCCTTCCCTGTTAAGTTTTTTATAAGGGCAGCAGCAGAGCTCATGGTGTGTGCTCATTAGTGTGGGGTGTTTACTACCCACTGTGGAGTGCTTTTAGCTCACACCAGGTGTTCATGGACTAGCTAACAAATGAACACCCTGTTGGGTGTTTTCCTGACTTAAAAGCAAAAGAATGGATATTTTGCTCCCAGGGGGACCGTGATGTATTACTGTAAAATTATTAGCATAATAATAATAAAAGCATGGACCACAAGCATAGAAATCAGAACAAGGCAGTCTCAGCGGGAAGCTGAGTAATGAAAGGAATATATTGCCTGTGTCTCCCTGAGTGGGGTTTTCTGGCTATTCGTGTTCATGCAGTAATTTCCAGTGCATTTATTACAAGTTTTCTCAGTTGAGTTATAGGATAACAGTTCAAGGTATAAGCATAACTAGCAAGTACATGCAGCGTTGGTCAGAGAGGGTGGAGATGGTAAATAAGATGGCATTTTGGTGAGCAAAGTGGCTTTTAAAAGTATACCCAAGGCTCCTTTTTCTATATTCTGGAGTGTTTTGCATTCTGATTGGTCTTTTTCTTCTGCCTTGAGAGAATCCAGAAATGCTTTTTTAAAACAACAAAACACTGATGTTTTTACAACACAAATACTTTTTAAATAAACTGATGTCATGCCTTATTGTCAACAAACCACTGGTCATGGAGAGACTGCACTGGTAGCTCTGGAAATGGTTACAGTGACTTAGTAAATTGCCTCAGCTGCCCATCGTTTTTAGGAAAATAGATGCCGTGGACCCTTCTTGAAGTAAACTCAAGAGCAGCGTATAATCAGGACAGTCTACCTAATGATAGATGAGTTCCGTGTCCAAAATAGGAAAGCAAGAATGGCCATTACATAAGATGCATCAGCATTCAGTGCTTAGTGACCTGTGGCCTTTTAAAAAAAAAATTAATTCAAATAAGTGGCAACGTCATCACCTGTAAATGGTAGCAGATGACAAAACTACAGAATTTTTCAGAGAACTGGAACATTCTCATGGACGCACACTGCGCATTTTAGAGGTCTCTAAAGGTTAAATAAGAGAAAGGTTGATAGCCCATTGAACAGCTTCCAGGACAAGCTGTGGGGCTCTCACCACCCATTTTGTACTAGTGGCAGTGAGCGATTCTAGCTTTGGAGTCATGAGCAGGGTATGACCTAAACATACTTAAAGCAGCAAAAACAGAAATGAACAAAATTGAGATGCTAAGAAAATAGCAAGTTTAGTGTCGGAGTTTTGGGTGATGGAGACTGAGGGAATTATAGCATGCTGGCGCCGTATGTCCTGTGAGAGGTCATTGGGTCTGTCTCTATCTTTACAGATGGAAACTGAGGTTTAAGAATACCTTGCACTAGAATCCGGATGTTTTCAGATGCAAATACAGGGTCCTCTCTACACATCTTTTCATCTCTCTTAAATAGGGCACAGGAAGATGACTTGACAATTTGAGAGCGGGTTGGTGGTGATTATTTTAAATGTAGCAGAGATGCTGAGCCAAGAGGTAAACAGAAGAGGTTGAGTACTGCGAGGTCCTAAAATACCTCCTGTGGGGCTTCATGGGGCCCTAGCTGGTGGCAGCTGAGCTGGGTGCTACAGGGACATCAGCTGAAGGTGGTCTTCTCCCTGATGGAGGTGACTGAAAACCCATGTCTGGCAGAACTTTCCTGCCAAGACTTAGACTGTCTGCTTCTTAGCGCTCCAGAGCTGGGGAGAGCCCCGGAGAGCATGGAGTTGACCTCAGAAGGGTTAAGCGACTAGTCCAAGGTCACGCGGCTGGTCAGGGACTGACCCAGGACTGGAATCCAGGCCTCTGTCCTCTCCAGCTCTGCAGCAAGAGCCTCGTCATTTGGTGCCAGAGTGAGTTTGAGGAGCTTCCGGAGACGGGGCCTGTCTGTCTGAATCTGCTGCCGTGCTGGCTGCTGCTTTTCCGGTTTTAACTGGGAAATGGCCAGCTCTGCCTTAGAGTGATATGCAAGAACCAGGACATGGGAGAGATGCCCCTGAATGGCCTGGCTTTTCCCTTTTCAGAGGCAATTTACTGTATTCTGTGGCCCATGGCAGCCTAACTTCAGGACCTGCTTAATGTAACCACCTTCATACTGAATTTTTCAACAGAAAGTATATTTCTCACTTCCTGTTCTGAAGTTGGTAAGTGTGTATAGGTGAACCCAGCACATCTTGCACTTGTTTCAGAGCAATTTACCATTTGCCACAAGACTTGGAAAGCACACGGTAGTAGAATTTTTGGGCGGCAGGCAGCAGGAGAACGAGTTTGAGCTTTGAAGCTGAACCAAGTCCACCTCTGCGAGTCACGTGGCCTTGAGCAAATGTTTGTGTTCTCTGAGCCTCAGTTTCCCAAGCTGTAAAGTGGAGATAATATCTGATCCTTACTTTAGCCTTGCAGGGAGGTTGTCAGCTTTAAAGTTAATGCTGTGTGAAAGTAGGTATCTAGTCTACCTTTATATCAGTAATATTTTTTAGTGCTTCAAAGAAGCTATTATTTAAGATATAGCCTGATGAAATCTTGTATGTGAGGAATGTTAAAGGTAAGACTAAGCCATGTCGTTCTTAAAATAATATTTCAATATTAGTGAAAGAAAATCATGTTTGTATCTTATTGAAAAGTAAAAGTAACTTATACCCCTCAAAAATGACATTAGTCAGGGTTCTTCTTGAAAAGTTACATCAATCCTAGGCTGATCTTTTCTTTTCATATAAATATGTATGTAAATGTGTTTCTGTGTGTAGACACATATGTATGCAAATGTGTGTGTGTGTGTGTGTGTGTGTGTGTGTGTGTAAAGAGACAGAACTTCTATTTTTCAGATACTTGTGCTTTACCTGCAGTATAGTGGGCAAAGAATACCAGATTAAATGTCTCGAGCCACCAGGCAGGTTTCCACTTTCCTTCTGTCTTTGGACAGCCTTCCATGGGAGGTTCTACATGTCAGGATGGACTGCTCAGCACCTTGCCAGCCAGGTGCAGCATTCTGTGGCCTCACACCCAGCATCCATCCCCAGCCCGGAGCTGGCAGTATCCAGACTGAGAGCACCTGGGTGCTAGTTCCAGACATACCTCTCACCTGGTGGCCGTGGCTCAGGCAGCAGCTCACCCCTACGAACTCCGGCATATTATCCCTTGCCCTTACAGACACAAAAGCTAGACATTTTACAGTGAAGTAGAGAGGGTATCTCTCCCAGAGCAAGAAACACCTGGGCCACCTCTCTGAGGCCCCTGCATCCGCTGAGCCTGGCCTGGAAGACTCCTCAGAGAAAGACGCTATAGCAGTAGGGTCAGGCCCTCTCTTTTCCTGAGACCCTCAGAGCCTCAGAGACCTTCCCTCTGTCCTTGGAGCCCACTCCCACTCCGGGTAAGGAGTTATGTCCTCACTGCTTTGTCCTTCATGGACAGCCTCATGCTGGGCCCACAGACTGAAGGCAGCTTAGACTCCCAGCCTGGCCAGAGTGAGGAGGGGCACAACCCAGCTATGAGTATAAAAATGACCCTTTGATTTAAATATAGTTAACCTGTACTGTCTTTTAAGGGAAACTTGATATTTTAGGAAAATACTTTGTCCACCGATGCCTGCTTAACCAAGGTAACGTTCTGAATTATGTAACTTTCAGTTCAGCTATTAATGGCAGTACTCTGAGCCCTCACCGTTGTTCCTATAAAAACTCAATTGACTTTACAAAATAGTCACTATCCTAGTCCTTTGTTCCTGAGATGACATTACTATTTTTTCCCCCATAATCGAGGGAGACAAAATCTGCAGTGAACGGTTTGTTCCCAGAGTTGTGCCCCAGTACAAGGTTTCCTTTGTTTAAATAACACTGTTTATATAAAGGACACATCAAAGTTGAAATATTTTAAATAGAATAATGCCAAAATATTTGGTTGCACTCTGAAGAATGACTTAAATGCATTTGAGCATTTTGAATTTTCAAAAACTTTAGCTTTTAGACATGTTTGTTTTCCAAGACATATTCTCGAAGTGGGACTGGGAAATGAGCAAATGTTTGCCCTATTTTTTTTTTAAATGATGCTCCTCTTTTGTGGTTTGCAAGTATTTTACTATCAAAGTTAATACTAATGAGGGCTGTTTGTGTAGCTGACATCCTGCCAAGCCCCTTTATAGGATGAGGAAGAAAGTGATACACCTTTAAGTCTTAATTTAGAAAACTAATCCAAACCCAAAGCCCTTTTCTTTCCCCTCAGCTCTGTGAGTTCCTGGAAGATTGATGCAGCTCTGTTCATCACCAGGACTTTCTTGCCTGGTCTGGTTAGAGGCTTCTGCAGAATTCTTAAGGACAGGCTCAGGGAGTTTGCCAGCATGCCTTTGCAGAGGTGCATGGCAAATGCTCAGCAATGATAAACTGAGGCTCTGTCTATGAATGAACTCAACTGGCATCTAAAGGCCTGAAATCAGGAATTTAGTTACTTTGTGGTTTGAAAAATATAGTGTTGCCCTTTCCTAGCTTCTAGAATTCATACCCATATAAAACTTTCCGCACAAATATTTGTTGTTCTGTTTTTCAAGGATGTGAAGGGGGAAGAAATGCCTTCAGCTCAGTAAGAGTTGCCTATGTCCTGAACTTGGGGCTTAAGTAAAATTTCCACATTAGCAACGAGGTATGAGGGAGATTTTCCCATCAAAGGGAGGAGTTCTCATTAGCCACATGCCAGGAAGCTGCTTTTTTTTTTTCAACAGACTTTGTTTTTTAGAGCAGTTTTAGGTTCACAGCAAAATTGAAAGGAAGGTACAGAGAGTTCTAGACCCCCTCCCCCAACACTGTCATAACCTCCCTCCCTATCAACATCCCCACCAGATGGGTACGTTTGTTACAACTGAGGAACGTACATTGACATATCATAATCACCCGAGGTCCATAGTTTACATTGGGGTTCACTCTCGGCATGGTACATGCTGTGGGTTTGGACAATTTTATTACGACACGTATCCACCACTACCAGGAAGCCTTTTAACTCAGGGTTAGTAATCTGTTCGCCACATCATTCAAAACCATGAGTGGTTTGTGCATTCACATTGCTGTATGGGTCACCCTGAAAAGGCCAAGTGGAATTTAAAATAAGGAAAAAGGGACTAAACTTTCCATAATGAGGTATAAGTATGTCCCAAATATTGCAATATTTGAGATTATTTACATTAAAATTTATTAATTATTTACCAAAATTCAAATTTAACTGGGAATTCTGTATTTTTATCTGGCAAAAAAAATAGTCATGCAGTCAAACTGTCTTTAAAAGGGGAAGGAGGGAGTCTTTCTTGAGAACTTGGAAAGTACCCAGAGGTAAATAAGACTGTAAGTGCTGACTCAAATCCTTATCGTGTAACTCTCGAAATATAAAATTATGTCACTTATGTAAATTAATGAGTCTCTAAACCAGTGTGAGTTGAACATTTACAACTCAAATGTTTTCCCATTAGCTTATGTTAAAATTTTAGTGGTGTTTCATCCTCACTTCTGATTAATCTTCAGTTGGTTGTTAATCTTAACTTTTTATGTTCCCAGGTTCCTAAATTAATGATCTATTCAGGAATTTTTGACTAGAGCCCAGGGAGCCCATGGTGTGAATTCTTTTGTGAAACAAAGTGTTTTGTATTTTTTTTTTGAAGACTGTTATATTTTGATTAATCACCCCAAATATATCTGTTTTATAAGTTCAGATTTCTATACAAGCATGGTTTTTTGAAACTGGGCACACTTGTATTTATTTCCTCTTTAATAAGTTATTGAAAGAAATCACAAAGAACATTTTAAAAATGAGTCATTTTTAAAAAATAAGTAGTTTGTTTCTTTAAATCAGAGTGATTTAAAGGTTTTCGTGTTGCTTTGTTTTTAAAGAAAATTTCCTAAAGCAAGTCCAGTTAGAAAGCGGTCCAAAGGAAGGGACGAATTAAGAATGCCGTCCCACTCTCCCAGGCCCCCTTGAGAAAGCAGGAGGCTCGGGATGAGGTGTGGTGAGGGTTAACTCTTTAAAGCCACAGGAAGCCGGGGAGAGGTCAGTTCGGAGATGGTTCTTCAGCAGTCAGGTGGGCAATGACTGTGCCGTTCAGGGCAGAATGGCCTTTCCAGGTGATATGGGTATTTTTCTTTTGGAGGCTTTCATTTCATAATGATGCAGTTCTCAGCTGAAGTCCTGGTGTCCCCTTGAAAAATTAAGAACTCTAGCTTTACGCCTCTTAAAGTGACCTGATTCATTTAACCTACAGTTAAGGAAGGCCTCCAGGGACCAGACCCAACTCTAAGCACTTGGGATCCATCAGGGAACAAACCTAAGTTTCTGCCTCTTGGAGTTGACATTCCATCAGAGAAGAAAGATGACGAATACCAAACCTAAGAAATAAGTTAGATAGTGTGTTAAAAAGTAGTAAGGATTGTACTGGGAGTTGGGGAGAGCAGGCAGGAGATCCGGATCAGGGGTTGGGGAGGGATTGTGTTTCAAACAGCGGGGGCAGAGTGGGACTTGTTGACTGTGGCATTGGAGCAAAGACTTGAAGGAGACACAGGAGTGGCCGCAGGGAACAGCCAGCACGAAGGCCCTGAGTGCCTGGCTGTTTGGGCTGTGGTTCTCCATCCAGATGATTTTGCCCCCAGGGAACATTTGCAAAGACTAGAGACACTTTAGTTTGTCATGGCTGGGTTGGAGTAGGGGGAAAGGATGCTACTGGCCTCTTCTGGGTGCAGGCCAGGGATGCAACTCGACACCCTGCCATGCACAGGATAACCTCCCACGACAAAGCATAATCCAGGTTGAGACGGTTTGAGGAACAGTAAGGAAGCCAGGGCAGCTGGAGGGGAGAGAGTAGGAGGAAAAGAGGGGGCCAGAGGTAATGAAGGCCGGAGGAGTAGGGAGGTCAGGTCAGGCGCGGCCTTACAGGGCAGTGTGG